>CM076580.1:1717592700-1717762413 GCA_034641835.2 Pinus albicaulis
TTGCTGTTGGCTGCCCCATCAAAGAAGAGAGAGTGTATTGTCTACTTGGAGATCCAGCGTTGGAAGTCTTCTCATTTTTTCTTATTTGCCATTCTTTGGGAGGGAAGATAGTAATTTTTGTTTTTTGGAATTGAAGATCGATTGAAGCACCCCACTCAATGTCTTGTTGGCATAAGTATGAGTCATCCATTCGATCTCCTAGGCATTCTTTCAGTTGGCTTTTTATCATGATTACAACGAACTTAACATCCTGCTCTTTATTCATGAAAATTCTTCTATTTCTCTCAAGCCAAATCTGCCAGCTGATGATTTTTGGGAGGGAGGTCCATGCAGCTTTGATAATTTTGTTTTTTGGAAAGGGACCAGGGTATCTGGGCAACCAATCTGCAAACAACTCAGAAACGGTGCTAGGGAGAACAAAGTTAGATCTCCGAGAACCTAAGAGCTCATGCCAGATTTGAGACGCAAATTTGCACTCCAGCACAAGATGACAGGCGCACTCAGCATTGTCTCTGCACAAAATGCATCTAGAAGGGCCATGAAATAACCTCTTCTGCAATCTGTCATCTTTCAAGATTTTCCTGTGACACAGCAGCCAGCAAAAATAGTCAATTTTCGGGATGGAGTGTTTCCAAATCCCCTTCCACGGAGCTGGATCTGGTGGAACGAAAGGCCTCTCCATCAAATTAATGTATCCCTGCGCCACAAATAACCCCCCACTCATCGATCCCCAGCCATGAGAATCCTTCCTCCTCGCATGAATGGGGACCATACCATGCAACAGAGAGAAGAGCGTAGCGCGTTCATTTTAGAGATCCAAGGGCACCGGAATTTGCTTCCAACTCGCCCATATTATCCCGTTCCATATGGATAGGTCCCACAACGTTTTATAACCGACATCGTCCATCCACAGACGCAGCGACTGTAGGCATCTGTCTTCCACTAGCGGGGTTTTGTTCATGATGCGATCATTCCACAAATTGATGCTTTTACCGTTTCCAAGTATCCAGAATGCCTGAGATTTAATCAATGGGACAGCTTTAGCGCATAGATTGAGAAAGGATGATCTGATTTGAGGGAGGGGATTATCTAGGCATCGAGTTCTCAGGCCTTTGAAGTATTTCTTCCACAGAGCCAACTGCGCCCAGCCAGGATTGGGGGCAATTATTCTCCATAAAATTTTCGCTCCCATGGCTATATTTTGAGTGCAAATATTTTTTAAGTTCAATCCCCCCTCCATCAGAGGTTTGGAGACAGTTTCCCAGTTGACGAGAGGTATTTTGTTCATTCTGCTTACCTCCCTCCCAAAAAAAATTACAAATATAGTCCTCCATCTTCTTGAGGATGCCAACAGGAGCTAAAAGAAGAGAGAATTGAAATAAGGGGAGGTTGTTGAGCACAGCTTTGATAAGCACCGTCTTGCCTGCAATATTGAGCTAGGAGGATCCCCAGGCCTGCATTTTGTTCTTGAATTTCTCTAATTGGGGAAGCCAGTCTTTGCTGAAGGCCCTCTTGAGGAAGATAGGAAGTCCAAGATACTTGAATGAAGACCAGGACGAGGAGGCAGCAAACCCAAAGCATCTGGTGATAGAGTTGAGGGAGGAGGATGAGGTGTTCCAACAGTAAATGTGGCATTTTCCATTGTTGAGTTTATTTCCAGAATTCTCATAGAATTCGTCGAGCACGCCTTTAAATCTAGCAGTCGAGAGCACAGAGGCAACACCCAACAACAAGGTGTCATCGGCAAAAAGGGCATGATTAATGTTTTTAACCCCTCTTGCTATGCTTAGCCCAATGATCTCATGGTCTTACTGTTTCTTGTCAAGGTAAAAACTGAGGACAGAAGCTTGAAGAACAAATAGGAGTGGTGAGAGAGGCCACCCCTGCCTCAGTGCTCTAGAGGCTTTGAAGAAGTCAATAGCCCTGCCATTCACCAGGGGAGAAATCCAGGGCTCCGAGATACAAGCCCGAATCCAGTTTATAAAGTTCAATCCAAACCCAAGCTTGTGCAGGACATCCAACAGAAAACAATGTCTAACTCGGTCAAAAGCATTTGCTAGATCAAGCTTGACCACCATACCTTTTTCTTTTCGATGCATACTAGAGTGAATCGCCTCTTGGACTAAAATGAAGTTGTCCACAATTTGCCTACCATGGATGAAGCCCCCTTGATTCTCCAGAATGATTTTGAGGAGAATGTTCCTTAATCTGTTGGCTATCACTTTGGTAATCACTTTGTACCTAATGTTGCATAAGGAGATTAGACGAAATCTGTTAAAGGTATTGGCACCTTTCTCCTTAGGGACGAGGGCTAGGAAGGCCGAGTTAGTACTTCCTCTGATTTTCTGGCAGACTTGGGATTTTAATATCATTTTAAAGAAGTCCTTTTCCACAATTTGCCAACAGGATTGGAGGAATCTGGCTGTAAATCCATCCGAGCCTGGGGCTTTGTCGGGGTCCATAGCAAAGAGGGCATCCTTGACATTTTTTTTGGTGACTTTTGCTTCTAACAGTTGATTCATCTTAATTGTAATCGAGAGGGGGACCACATCCAGAAGTTTAGAGCTCTGTCCTATTGCCATTCCCTCACTATACAGATTTTTAAAGTGAAGGAAGGCTGCCCTTTTGATGCTTGCAATGTCCTTGTGAATGGATTTCTTATCCTTAATTTCAGAGATGGAGTTTGAGAATTTCCTAGCTTGGGCTTGCGTATGAAAGAAGGAGGAGTTCCTATTCCCTGCTTTGAGCTAGAGACTCCGAGATTTAAGCCTCCAATATTCTTCCTCGGCCAAGCATGCCTTGTGAAATTTCTGCTGAAGATGTGTCTCATTGTCTAGGGCCTCTTTTGTTGCTTTAGCATCTTCCAAGTGCAAATGGTGGAGTTATAACGTGCTTTGAATTATTTTCCTTTCGGTTTCAGGATTGGGCAGAGTCTTGGCCCATCTTTTCAGAACAGCTTTCACTCTTCTGAGTTTTTCTTCCCAAACAAAAAAGGGGGAGCCCTTGACTATCTCCTTCCAGCATTCCTTGACCATGAGCATAAAGCCCGACTCTTTGACCCAAAGAGGGTTGAATCTGAATGGGATTGGACCAAGATCCAGATGTGCCAGTAGCTCAAGCTTAATGGGTTTGTGATCAGAGACGCTGCAAGAGAGAATATGCATTCTAGCCTCTAATTTGAGAAGGAGGAAGGAAATTTGAACGAAAAACCTATCTAATATTGCAGCAATATGACCTGGACCGATTCTTTTATTCGACCAAGTGTACTTACCAGAAGAGGGCTCGATGTCTAGCAGGTCCCATTCCTTCATGAGATCCCCCACCCATTCCCTTGCCGGATCCCTTACTATGTTGCCTCCTCTTTTTTCTGCCGAGAGAAGAGTGAGGTTGAGGTCGCCAACAATGTTGATGTTTTCCAGATTATCTAGATCTGCCAAGTTTCTTATGGAATCCTAGTAGGCCTTTTTCTCCCCAGCATTGACTGGGACATACACATTAAAGAGACATATGATCTTTTTTGTGATGAGATGCTATAGCCAGTGGGTGTTTAGGGTCTCAGAAATTATTGAGAAATTATTAGCATTCCAGAGGGAGCCAAGCCCTTCCGAGGCTCCACGGGCAGATATTTCTTACGCTCCACTTTTATTCCAAAATTTCTTCCTTGCTTGAAGGAAAACTGTATCCTCCATTTTGGTCTCCTGAATGAGGAGTATGTCAGGGGCTTCTATTTTTATTAAGCTTCTTATGGCTTCTTCCTTGGCTTTGGTCCCCATACCTCTACAATTCCAGGAGACGATCTTCATCATTTACTTTGGTTGTGATGGGCTCCCTTGGAGCCTTGAGTCTGGTGTCTCGTCATCTTCGGAGTTTTTGCCAAAAGCTTCTCAAGGGTTGGTTGGCTGCCCTGAAGCTTGTCTTTGTACATTTCCTGCTCTCTCTTTTCCCGAGCCGACTTGTGGCCTCTTATAGATCTTCTGGCAGAGATTTGAGAGTCTCCTATTTCTCCTTCCTATTTTGAGTCCTTTGATTCTTGGTCTTCCTCCTTAGCTTCTGAGATTTTTCCTTTAGAACTCTCTGCGGCACTTCCACCTTTGGTCGAGGCGGAGGGGAACCTTTGGCTGGGGAGTTTAACTTTTGAATCTCAACCTCTTGGGTTACCTCTCTTTTAGAGCTTAGAGGCCCGAATTTGTTTTCTTGTCCCACCAAGGGGGGTATTTGCTGGGCATGGGCCAACTGAGGACCTTTGCCATTTGGGGTAGCAGGCTTCTTATGGGAGGTCTTTATACGCTTGACCTGACTCCAACTGTCTTCCTTCCCTTTCTCCTCCACCCCATTGGTCGAACAACCTCTAGAAAAGTGTCTGTAAACATGGCATTTTCGGCATTTGAAGGGCAGCTGCTCATAATCTAGTTTTTGCACATGGGTCTAATTGCCGACATTGATTTTAATGGCCTCTGGAAGACCCACCTCAAGATCTACCTCCACGCAGATTCTGGCACAGTCGTATTGATCCTTGTTGTTTGCCCGATCTATGAATTTACCAAGGGCATTCCCTATGTGCTTCAAATAATCCCAGTTCCAACAATGGACTGGAAGGTTAGGGAGCCTTACCCACACCGGGACCGCAGTGGGAACATCCACTACAGGGTCGAAATCTGGCGTCCACTTGTTCAGGTACAGGCCCTAAGGACATGAAGTAGGGGCCATTTCTGAAGATCAGATCCTTGTCCTCTTGTGAAGTGAATTCGAACAGGAAGTAACCTCTCCCCAAGAAGTAAGAGGTTATGTTGTTTTTGATCAATGGCGCCCAGTTCTTAATAACCTAGTTCTCTGTGGATTTTGGAGAGGGCCAGAGCCTTGTGAATTGGCCTACAAGAGCACGATCTGCCAGGGACAAAGCAACCTGGATCGGTCCCTCTGGAGGAAGAGAGATTTCTGGGATATCGTCAAGCTTCTTAACGAACTTTGTCGATTCGCATTTCTTCTTCTTTAGCAGGGATGCCAACAACAAATTGAAAGCTTCTGTCGCAGATGGTGGAGGAGGAGGAGGGGGAGGCACCTGGGGTGTGCCCAGCACCTCCATGGGAGCAAGGAACCCTAGCACGAGGCCCAGTCATGGCGTACAAAACCAAACATAGCAGTGGCCCTCAGCGTCGAGCTCGCCTTCTAACTTCGTTGCAATTGTCAGGTGCATTGTTAAAGCACTCCTAGATGTTAAGTCATTGGTTCAATTCCCCACCCTACTCCTACTTGGGTGCTATTCTTGGACATGACCATGATGTAGGGTCACCAATATCGAACTTAAAAATAAAAATAAAAAATAAATAAAAATAAATAAATAAATAAAATAAAAAATAAAAATAAATAATAATAATAATAATAATAATAATGATTTAACAATTATTTTATTTGTTTTGTTTTGTTTAGATTAGTAAAATCAATGATAAATAATGGTGAGTTTATATTTTTGTTTATTTAAATATTTTATGATTTTGATTTTTTAATATAATTTTGAATTTGAAATTGTTAATTTTAATATAAAAGTTAAATTAATATTATATAAAACTTTATAATGTTTAAAGATTAATATCTATAATTTTATAATATAAAATTACTTATATTCAAATAAAAAAGTTAATTTTATTTATATTATTTTAAATAATTTAAAAAATAGTGAACTCAAAAGGCATAAAATAGATAGTGATGAGGTGTATTGTTAAGGTACTTTGTGATGTGAAGGTTACTGGTGTGAAATTTTATGGACAAAAATCTAGTCATATTAAAGATTGGTGTGGCATAGACGAGATACAATCCCCAAATAATATTGATAACTTAAATACTCTCGAATTATAATTTCGAGAACAAAAATTACACATCTACTCATCTCAAAACTAATATAACTTAACAAACAAACCAAAAAATCAAATATTAAAAATACAACTGTCATTTGTAAATTTACTTTAAAAACTTCCCTTATTCATTTTTCTCTTTAAATTTGCACTAACTTTAACTTATGCTATATAAATAAAAATAAAAATTCATCAATTAGTATCTCTATATTTGTCCCCTTACACATCTCGAATGAAATGCGTGTACATAAGAGCCTTTGCAATTTTATATAGAGTTAAGACTCTCTTGCTTTACACGTTAAGAAGAGTAAAGAGTCTCTCTTTCCATTCAACCATGGTTTGCGAAATGTTGGGAATATTTAATTATTAATTAAACTTTGCCTTCAGCCCCCTAAGAGGATGTATTCTCAATTATTCCTTTTCATTTATTTTAATTAAAAAACAATTATTATTCATTAAGAATATTATTCATTGTTTTATTTAGTCAAATGTTTGGTAGTAAGGAATTATTATTCATTGTTTTATTTAGTCAAAGGTTTGGTAGGAAGGAATTATTATTTCTTCACAAATAAAAACAAAAACAACACACTTAGTTTTAATGTGTTTGACTAAAGTTTATATGCATGTGAGTTGGTATTACTATGTAAGCGAGTTATTTATGGATGTGTTTTATGAAGAAAGAAAGGATTATATTAGTATTTGTATTAAGAGGTTCAAAGTCACGTCGTGTTTTGGGTGTTTTTATCGTTCAAATATATTTACAATAATATTTGAAATAGAAAAGTTTTAAAGCAAAGCATCTTATGTCATATTACAAAGAATTTCAAATAAGCTAATTCATGTGTTTATATTGATAAGACAGGTTAAACAAGCATTTGCCTACTTTAAAATAGCATGATCGGTTGTTTTTGACCAGTAATTTCCGAGTACTTTATATATAAGATCAGTTGATTAACTATTTTACCATATATAAAAACTTGAGGCAAAATTTCTTAGAAATTATCCTAAGAAGTGAAAACACAACATGAAGATGAGTGAATGAAAGGATACAATTGTTTTTAATGGATTAGAAAGTGGTTGGGGAAGGAAAGCCAAAAACTCTCTATATCAATAAGTTCAACTATTCTACCATCTATTCATCTGAGTCAAACCTTTAAGCATCCTCGAGACTGAGTTTAATCTTAAAATACCTTCCCCTTTGGCCTCCTTCCCTCACAAAGTTTCAAATCTCCCTCCTCCTCCATTTCCTCATCTTCTTCTTCTTTTCCTGCTGGAACCACATCATCTTGTTCCTTAGAGGAATCCTCACAAACATAGCCCTACGCAGAAAGCATCTTCCCTCCCCACATTGTGTCTAATTTGATAACATGCCCATGGTCATAAAAATGGTGCATTCTTCTCTCAAACACCATATACCTCACACCATCACTAGCGGGAGCAACAAATGACCACCCATTGACTCTGTTATTCACACCTTTGTAAGAAGCATAAATTTCTTCACACGATTCTAAAATTTTGTTCTCTAAAAAAATGTTCAGATTTTGTGGAAGCCCTAAAAGAGGACCATTTTTGTTTGTGTAGTGTGTGTTACCCACCACCCGTGGGTAGTATGCATAGGATATTTTTTTTTTCTCCTAGATGGTCCTCAGTCAGTAGCTAACAACCATCAGATAACTCGATGTGTCATTATCTCCACCACCTTAGCCAACCATATGCTCCCTCACCCATCTGTTGTGATCATGTGTTTGAAGGTGGGCCTTCCAAACCCAAAGGTATGACTTTTCATTATGTAGTTGGATATTTTTGTTTACTTATCATGGAAACTTTTGGGCATGGATTAGTGGAGGGATTCAACGAAAAGAATGGGCTTGGTTTGTACTCTTGCATCCTCTGTCCAAATTAATTATTAACCTTGTATCCTAGTCCCATGGGATCTCCTCTATTGGCTACTAGCTTTAGGAGTGGCATTACATGAGAAACCCCGATTTTGGCTGCATGGTCCTGCTTCTTGACACCATATACATCACTCCCCTCCACTCATTATAACCCCATTCACCATATCTCCTATTTGGGTCTACACTTTTCCGTTGGGTACATAAGGAGTTAACCTCCTCCTCCCCCTCCCCTTGTCCACACCTTGGGTCGGGCTTGGAACGATGCCCTAGAGGTTGATGCAACTAAAAGAAAATAAAAAGCATAATTTGGCCACTCTCAACGAGAAATGTACCATAAAATGCAAAAGATGGTCGGGACATACAATTTTAGCACATGTGCAAAATCCAAACATGAGTTCTACCCCTATCATCATGGTCGCCACCCTGGTTCCTAGGGTCCCTCACACTAGCCCCTTACATCATTTGGGAACCCATTATTGTCCCAACCCCTGGTGGGCGATGAACTGCCCCACCTTAAGGGATATTCACTGCTATATCCTACATATCATGCTCTCATCCCCTAGAGCCCCAAGTAGTTACAAAAGAAAAATTTATAAAAGGAAAAAGACATATGACGAAGGGTGGAAAAAAAGGGTCGGGGCAACTCATGTACCTCGATTTCTCCCTCCTACACTCATATACCCAAGTGTGATCTTCCCCTATTTTAGTTATCCCTGTACTATGGCATGTGGCTTTGAGCCTTCCATTAATGCCCCACTCCAGTCCATCATTGTTCCACTTACGACCTACCATTTTATGGATTTACCATGGACATGTCACAACCTAAGAGGTCGACCACCTAATAGGGTCATTGCTTAACCTTCTTCTCGAACTTGGAGACACGTATACATTCAGAAGCTCACTATGGAAGGGCATGCCACTATGAAGTGTCCACTTGGTTCCATGGTTTGTAAGCTCATTTACTTAATTGCACTAATGATTGGTTGTATTGGAAGGTGAGGGGACACATTGGATCTTATACATGATTGCAGGTGGCTCTTCATCTAGGGTTTGGGTCTCCCTATACGGGGTCCAAACCTTCCAAAGGGTCATATTGGAATTTGTAGGGTGAGCATTGAGAGCCACGAGTCTCCGCCAAAGCAGAGAGTAGATTTCCACTCCATGGTATCCTTCAGTTTCACTCATGGCTTGCTCATGTTCCACTTATCGAATGATGATGATGCACCTGCACCACCTTGCCCAACCGACTCCACTCTTGCAACCACACACGTGGTAATTGATTCGGGGCCCAAATGAGGTTATGTCTCACCACAAGAGACAATGGGAGGGCTTTCATCGCTCTTCTAGACCTTACAAATGGGATACAAGCTTGTCTGATCCATTTAAAGACCCATGAGGATGTTTTGTGCCCCTAGAGCCACTTAAGGACACCACATGTTGTTTGCTTACATATCAAGGGGCCAACCCCTTGATCATTACGTGTGGAGCTCATTCATTCATCTTGGCACACATTGGACTCCATTAAGCATCCTCAATGACCCTTCAACGTATTGTATTTACTATTTTGTCCTCATTAGAGGCTTACTGTTGTATTATGGAGCTATCTTGGTGGGATTGTCGCCAACTCATGTTATTTTTACACATTATTTTATTATTTGAGGCATTATTAAGCCTGATTAGGCAAATCAAACTCTTTAGGGAGAATATATATTAAAGTTATGATAATTCCATTTGATGATCACTTGGATTTGGACTTATATCTCTTCTTCAGAATTTCACTAGCCTTATTGATGGAGGAATTTGGATATTGATACATTTCGATGTTTGGAAGAGCTTATTGTTGATCTTGGAGCTTCACTTTTCTTATCTATTAATGACTGGAAGATTTTTGTTATACTTGTAAGTGTAATTTCATGGTTTATGTCTTGTGTTTTTGTCGTTTATGTAATGTATGAAATTTTCACTCATGAAGTTGGGAAGTTGCCTTGATGAAATATGAATTTGTTAAATCTTGTCTTTGTGAGGGTTTTTTCATATGTTTCATGCAAAGTATGGTGAATAAATATCTTAGGGGTATATGAATGCTGATAGTTATTGTTATCACATTTTTTAGTTTATAAAATTTTAAAGTGTCGACAACGGGAGTGTCAACAAAAATTTGTAATAAATAGGGTTAAAGTGTTGCCAACCAGAGTAGCAGTGCATTTTTGTAAAATGGTCAATTAATTTATTTTTTTCCTGTAAAAGGCAGTAACTTCTCGCACGGTTTCTGAACATATGGAAACGAATTTTGAAAACACAAAGAGGTTTTTGTCAACAATGGACCCATTAATGAAGACCTCTCTTAGTTTTTAAACACGTGTCATGGTTTGAGAGATTCGAATTGATCTTTGAAGCCTATTTTTCAAGAATTTGTGATAATTATTTTTTTCTATTTTTAGAAAAATGCCTAACCAACTTTTAGTTGGAGAGTCCCCTCATCAAATTCAAATTGGGGATCCTTAGCTTCAGTCACGACTCCAACAACAACATGATCTTCAAATACATAATATTATTTCTTTTGTTTTATGATGGAACTAATGTAATGTATTTAGTTAAATTAGATATTTGCTCATTTATTTTAAGACTTTGTAATTTTGTTTTTGCTAGAAACTTGGTTATGGTTTGTAAGTGATCTATAAAGACAGTCTCTGTGATGAAGAAGGGTTGGAATCTTTTGAAAGAAATCCTCTTTTATGTATTGTGCATGTATATAATGAGTTAATATTACAACAAACTATGTGAGCAGTTTGCAGAAATGCATGTGTTTACAATTCCCTATCTGTTTCTATGTTTCATATCTTCTTCAATATTTGAATACCAGGTTGTTGAATTGGAACTCATATCTCTGTGCTAATTTTTTTTTCATTCAAGTATTTATTACTTGTTTTTCACCTAAATATCACACTAATTTCTTTACTATTCTCTGATTTCCTAAACTTGTCAAAGGAGTTGTTACTATCTTTCTTTTGTGATATTTTCTCATTGAACCTGTGATTTATATAAAATTGATTGGGCTAGACTCCATGCACAATGATGAAATTTACTACAGTCTAACCAACCTTAGTTTTTCTCAGTTAAACTAGCCATAGAACATATTACAGACCTTCTACCACTGTGACCATGGGTAACTGAGTTTAGGGAGAGATCCCTCTCCAGGTTGAAGCGCTAGCTTTCAACCTCAAAGAGGTTAGAGGTTACCTTAGAGTTTTTCCCACAACCAGGGTTTTCTCTAAGTGATAACATTTTGGTTTCTTTCCAGGGAGAAAAGGTGAAATTTTCCCTCGGAGAACGAAAACGATCATATATGTTTTCTGATGGTGAACAAAGACTAGAGACAAAGATGTTATTTTCCATTCACCTGGCGAATCCAATGTCAACAAGATCCAAAAATTGAAGCATCACTAACGACTCCACACTTCAAATATGTTTCCCATGGAGGCTTACAGATCTGCAAGGTATGTTCCTATGGATTTCTCTCGTATTCCTGGTTTTTCGAATCGCATCCCTCGTATAGATTGACAAACTTGTTTGCCAAAGTTTAAGGATCAGGAAAGGGATGATGCTGGTTTACATTTGGTCAAATTTCATTTGCATATTCAGAAGTTAGGAGTTTACTTTCCTGAAGACTACCTCATTAAGATGTTTATGGCTACCCTAGAGGAATACGTGAGATCATGGTATGAAAGACTACAACTTGGTAGCTTGTATTGTCTGAAGTATTTACACACAACATTCTTTGAGAATTATAGAGAAAACTACCCTCCTTTATTACTATTTGAAGATTGTTATGAAAGCTATGAAAATTTCATTCGGTATCTAGAAGATGTGCATGGTAACGAAGAGTTAATGGATGAGGAAATATATGAAACCCTATGTGAATATTCATCTCAACAACAAATGGCAGTTTCCTCCTTGGATGAAAGAGAATTAGACTAGGATCTTAAATCTAAAAATTATAATTCTTCCCTTGAAGTTGATGAAAATGTTCAAATTTTAAGTGACAAAGAAAGGGGTAATGATAGCCAGTCAATAATTTCTATAGATTATTCACCTCTTGCTTCAGTCATGGAAGAAGATAAATTTCTTATGGATTGTTTCAAAAATGGAGAGATCATTCAAGATTTCACATCTCTTGAAGATATAAAATCAGAAAATTAAGGAAATCAAGATGATGTTTTTGTTGAAAGATATGAACAATCATCTTCAGTCACTCCTGATTTGCAAGACATGGCTCTTCCATCTTTCTCTGATATACATGAAAATAATCAAGAATCAATGTGCTTGTCTGGGAATTTTTTATTTGCAGCATTATTACGGTTATCAGATGGAGGTATTTGAGAAAGAAAATGTAGTTGGGGGAGTTCTTTATCAGAGTGATTTTTTTTTGCGAAACTGTAAAATCAGTTTCAATTCTTATGAGGATCATTTCGTAATAGAATTGGAGTCATAAAATAGGCCCAAATTTGAAAAATTTGTAAATATCAAATTTTCAAATTTTTTTGTCCACAATTAAGACATGCAAGGTTTTCAATCGATGGACCTGATGCTTGCATGGTTGCACTAGGTGTTTGAATTTACCTAACAACAACTCATTGA
Organism: Pinus albicaulis; assembly: GCA_034641835.2. NCBI lineage: Eukaryota > Viridiplantae > Streptophyta > Pinopsida > Pinales > Pinaceae > Pinus > Pinus albicaulis. Next base: position 1,717,605,083 of record CM076580.1, read on the forward strand.
TCTAAAATAACTATATTAGTTTTGCTGTGCTAAGGGTCTTTCAGTTTTTTACTCCATAATTAAGTCATGCAAGGTTTTCAATCGATGGACTTGATGCTTGCATGGTTGCACTAGGTGTTTGAATTCACCTAACAACAACTCATTGATCTGAAATGACTGTACTAGTTTTGTTGTGCTAAGGGTCTTTCAGTTTTAATAACATGTGCATAATTGGTTCATTAGTTTGCATAATGATTAAGGAGTTTTTCCATGAATTATAGATGAACTTTAGTGAATTAGAAGCATAAAATAAATCTAAATAACATTGAAAAATAGTGTAAAATAGAGAAATAAGTCACCACATGAAATTTACACAGCAGGCATGATGAAGCAGTTCACCCCTCCTGGGCTACATCTGCTGGTCCAGCTCCCAATGGCTTGTCCATCTTTCATTATGCTCAAAATTTTGCTATTACATGTAGTTACATTTCTCTAATGGTTGTTTTCTCTACACCAATGGCTTCAGAATGCTCCAATTAGTCAAGAATTACTCTTCATTCACTCTAAATGGTCGAAAATTGAGCCTCTTACACTTATTCCCAATATCTCCTAAGAAAACTCCGCTAAATGTGGAGAGCTCCAGTTAACTGGAGTTAAATTAGGGCTTACCACCAAATTTGGTGCGTAATTTAATGTTACAGTTAGGGTGGTGGCTTAACAGTTAGCGAAACCTCTGCTCATGTCTGCAGTTTAAAAATAATATGTGGACTTGTAGTTTATGACTCACATAACTCCTTATATATAGAGAAATTACAATTCAGAGTAAAAAAACATACATATGTGAAGCAATCCAACAAATCTCTTTATAAAAGAATGCAAATAACCCAAAACACATAACATACGCACGAAATTCTTGCTGGAGGGTCCCTCCATACTTCAAACCGATTGCAATTTCCTGCCCAGATCTTTAACTCTCTTCGTGAATTCGCTAAACCACAGAACTTCGAAGTGCGCTATTGCGCAAAGCCGACACGTGGCTCCCCCTCGTCTCATCGCATCCTTCGTCCTTCTCGCATCGCATTGTAACCCTTTTAACATACCGTGCAAACTCTTAATGGTATCTGCTATTATTTGCGAAATGTGAAATCGTGATTCATCATCCATCGTTGATCTACTGCATGATCTAATGACTCACGTCTCTCTTCGCCAATTCATCGCATCATTCTATCAGACTTACGAAGTCATCATATTTTGCCCTCAGATCTGCGATTTAATCGCGACCGTCCATTCCTCTCTCAGAATTCTTCTAATTATTTCTGTCTTTAGTCGATTGCTCCTCATACGATATCGGTTTTTCAAACCATTCGCGGCGCCGGAAGTAGGAAGATGAGATCTATGCAACCATCTTGGTTTCAACCCAATCTTGTAACTTTGATTTTTGAGCAAAATTTATGAACTCCTGATCATTCCTCCCCATTGGTAAGCTTTTGAACCCCAAAATACTTGATTAAATGTTCAGTAGATGAGGGTACAACTCCCTCATCTTTCCAATTTCCATCCATTTTGCCTGCTTGGTTTAGTGCCTTTGAGCCCAACTCAAAGGTATTCAACACTTCCCCTTTGTGATGCTCTTGTCCTCCTATCAAGAATTGTATCTTCTTTCAGCTCATCCAAAAATTTTGGCGAGAAATCTTCAATAGAAGGTAGTTGAAAGGAGGTTCATACAACGTAAGTTTTCAACATTAAAAACTGAATACATTGGCATGTAAGAAGGCAAATCAAGTTGGAATGCATTATTACCAAATTTTTTTATGATCTTGAAAGGACCATAGCAAATGGGTTTGAGTTTTTTACCTTCCCCTTGCATCCTTTCTTTGCTAATGTGCAACCATACGTCATCTCCCTCTTGAAACTTGTGATCAACTCGATGTTTGTCATTCCTATCTTTGTATTTTCTTTGACTTTTCTCAAGATGTTCTTGAACTTGTTGATGTATCATCTGAATTTTTTCAATGAAATTTCGAGCGTTATCGATATCACTATGGCCATAAATTGCAACATCCTCCCCAAAGATGAAGTCTAATGATAATTTTGGCAAATAACCAAAGCATGCTTCAAAAGGTGAGGTTTGTGTTGAAGAGTGCTTTGCCCGGTTGTAAGCGTGTTGAATGTAATGCAGTTGTTCAGCCCACATCTTAGGATGTTTGTTGCAATATCCTCTCAGTAGATGCACAATTATTCTGTTCAACACTTTGGTTTGTCCATCTGTTTGTGGATGAAAAGCGATACTCTTTTTCACTTTTATGTCCAACATTCTCCATAGATTTGACCAAAAATTCCCAATGAACTTGGAATCCATATCACTAAAAATAGAAGTGGGAAATCCAAAATGAACCCAAACATTTTGAAAATAAAGTTCAGCAGTATGTTCAGCAGTAATGGTCTTCTTACATGGCATAAGTATACACATTTTATTGAATCTATCCACAACTATAAAAAGATAATCATGTTGCTTTCTTGACATAGGTATACCTCCAACAAAGTCCATGGAGACGCTCTCCCATGGCCTTGATGGTACTGGTAGTGGCGTGTACAATCCAAGCTTCCTATTACTAGGCTTACTTGTTGCACACATAGAACAACCTCTTATAAAAAGTGACTCACTATCTATCATGCAAGGCCAATAATAATACCTCTGTAGATGCGCCACTATTTTTCTTAACCCAAAGTGTCCAACAATAAGAGAAGAATGAGCTTCTCTCATGACACTTAGCTTCTCTCCTTGTGGAATACATATCTTTCCCAAATGAAACAAAAAATTGTTATGCATATGATAATCTCTTTCTTCAACTTGATTCCCTTCACTCAGACTAGCATACACATCTCTGAAATCAACGTCATGTGCATATTGTTCTATGTAACTCTCATATACAATAGAATCATTTTTGAGTAAAGTAGAAGCACTAATGATTGGTCTCGAAAGCATATCTACAACTTTATTGAATGTACCTTTTTTGTACCTTATAACTAAGTCAAATTGTTGAAGAAATCCCATCCACCTGAAATGTATTGATTGCTGCAATTTTGTTTGCGACTACAAGTACTGTAATGGTTGGTGATCGGTGTGTACAATAGTCTCTTTACCCATCAAGTAGTGTTTCCACTTCTTGACACTTTGTACCAAAGCATATAGTTCTTTGTCATATGTAGGATAATTAGTCACATCACCATTCAAAGTTTATAAATTAAAGGCGATAGGCTTACCATGTTGCAATAGGACTGCACCCATGGCATAGTCACTAGCATCGGTTTGTATCTCTAATGGTTGTCTCAAATTTGGTAGTGCAAGGACTGGAGCTGAATTGATCTTGTCTTTTAAAGATTCAAAAGCTTGCCGATGTTTTCCTCCCCATTGAAAGAATTTATTCACACTTTTCACTGCATGCATAGGAGCTGCGATGGAAGAAAAGTTAGCAATGAATTTCCTCCAATATTGAGTTGCACTTAAGAAACTTCTTACCTCGGTAATTTTTTTGGGTGTGGGCCAATTCACAATGGCCTCCACTTTAGAAGGATCAATCCTCAATTCTCCTCTTCCTACAATATGTCCCAAATAGACCAAAGAAGTCTTTCCAAACTCACATTTTGACATCTTAAGAAACAATTTCTCTTTCTTCAAAATATCAAGCACTCTATTTACATGCAAGACATGATCTTCTCTTGTTTTGCTGAAAATCAAAATGTCATCTAGGTACACAATAACAAATTCATCAAGGAATGGTTGCAAAAAATTATCCATAACCCGCATAAAAGTTGTCGGTGCATTACATAAACCAAAAGGCATAACTAGCCACTCAAAGAGTCCTTGTTTGGTTTTGAATGCAATTTTCCATATATCACTTTCTGCAACTCTTACTTGATGATATCCACTTCATAAATCTAACTTAGTGAAAAACTTTGCTTCTTTCATCTGATCAAGCAAATCATCTATTCTTGGGAGTGGGTAGCTATTTTTTACCGTAATTTTGTTCAAAGCTCGAAAATCTACACACATGCGCCAATTCCCATCTTTATTTGGTATCAAGACTATGGGTGAACCGCATGTTGAGCTGCTTGGCCTTATGATACCATTATCCAACATATCTTTAATTTGCCTCTTTATTTCAACATCCTCCATTATCAACATGCAATACATATCGATGTTTGGAAGAGGACAATCCTGCTGCAACTGAATCTCATGTTGAATTTCCCTTTTTGGAGGCAATCCTGTTGGCTCCTGAAACATCTCATGATGCCCATTAACCACATAATATAATTATGATTTCAACTTAGGATCACATCCCTCAAAATATTCATGATTAATATCAGCTTTGGGCTTAATCATAAGAAGAAAAAAATTCTTACTTGAATTTACCAGCCTCTTTACCTGTCCAACATTTACCAAAGCAATATTTGTCTTCTTGCGGTGTGCTCTAACAATGAACTCATTTCCATCTTTGAATAAATGATACTTGTTCTCATGCGGATAGAAGATTGCTTTTATGTCATACAAGTAAGGACTCCCTAATACAATACCAGTTATGTCTAGCGAAACCACATCTAATTCAACTATGTCAACAAAGCTTGCAGTGATTGCAAACCTCAATATACATTTCCTTATAACCTGTACATTTGCATCCTTACAAATCCAACCCAGTGGATATGGTTTTGGATGTGGCATGGTCTCAAGGTTAAGTTTTTTGACCAAGTCTTCAGAGATTAAGTTTGTTTGTGACCCACTGTAAAATAGTGTGTCAATCTTGGTATGCTTGGATATGACCCTCACATGAAACAGTTCTATTCTTTCTTCTTCATTTTGAGTGTTTATGTAACAATTAATGTACTGGTACCGTATTTAGTTTCAATTTATTTTCCCTTCATGTTCTTCAATCCCATGGTTGTAATTTTAGTCTCATCACCTGAATCAGACCCTAAGTCATGTTGAGCTGTAGCAACAATTTTTTGTTTGCCTTTGTTATTGGATTTTTTTGGCCTCAATTCTAGATGTAATTTCCAACAATGGGTTTCATCATGGCCTTCTTTTGAACAATGTTTACAAGTCACCTTTTCTCCCTCTTTCTTGATAGACACATTCATTTTGTTTTTACCTTTTGAGGCATTTTCCTTGGCTTTACCCTTAAAAGGTTTCTTCCTACCTGTTACACCATTTTTTGGTCATCTAACCTACTATCATTAGATGGACCCAAGTACACCATGTAAGACCAATTTTACCCTAAGTAAAATTGCTTTCACTATGTAAAATAATTTAATAAAACACATTTATTAGGTTGTTTATGGTCTAAACAGGAAACCCCAAAAGGAAATATTAAACAAACCTATATTTGTTTGATTTTCCTCAAAGAATAATTAATTAAACAATAATTCAATTATTATTCCTGGTCATGTTTAACCCAAAACAAAGAAATTAATTAGATAAATCTTTATTTATCTTATTATTTTTTAGGAATAATTATTTAAATCTTATTTAAATAATATTCCTTGTTAAATATGACTAAATCACCCATAAATAATTAAATAAATCATTATTTATTTGATTATCTTTCAACCACTTCCTTAAAATGACAAATAAATCATTTATTTATTTATTATTTACAAATAAAGGGATTTGACCCAAGTCAAATACTTTTTCCCTCCAACAAATATAATAAAATATTCCATAAAAGGTGGATCTAGATTTGGTTAATGTTGTTTTAATCATGCACCAAGATCTAGAATGACCCAATATTTTGTTATAAATAGGAGGGTTTTTCCTACCATTCTTCACCTTTTGTTGCCTATTAGATCACTCTGGATCTATACTCTTGGTCTGACTTTGAGCCATTATCATTGTCATATTTTCCATTGTTTGCTGTGTGAGCTCCCTTTGAGTTCTATCTTTGTCTGGGTTTTCTACACCAACAAGAGAGAGAAATGCTAGATATGAAGTGCTGAGGACTTCCAAGAACCCATCCCATTGAGGAGAATTGGAAACACCTTCTTGTTTTCCTCCCAGGTGCCCTTAATACAAAAATTCTTTCAAAAAATATTGTTCTTGTCTTGTCTATTGGATGTATGGAGAAAAACCTTATTTTTATTGCTTAATGTCTCTTTATGCATAGATCTGGTTTTTTGCAGCACTTGTCTTGATCAACTAACTGCAGATCTGAAGATATTGGCAGTCATATTTGATGTTAGGGCTATAAGTTATGCGTAGCTAAAGTGGTATTTTTTCGTACACTTCGACAAAATATTCATACTAACAACTGGCGACTCCACACGGGTTTTCAATTACGACCGCTGTCGTTTTTCATATTCCTGCATATCCAGCTACTTCAGACCCTAGGGTTTCTTTTCAGCTTTTTGTTTTTCCTATTTTTATGTTGTTTTTCACCTATAAAACCCTAAAACATTAAAATTTCTAACTTTCGTGTGTTTCTGGCCCCATTGCGCAAGTGACAGACATCAACCGCAACTGAGATGGCAACTTTTTCGGAAATCTGCCGCCGGGACACCCAGAGCTTCAGGTCGCACTTTTCAGCCCAGAAACTACGACCTAGACTACATGTCGCACTTTTCAGCCCATTATCTGCGACCTGCATAGAAAATAGGTCAGAACCTGCGACCCGCCAGTTTTTCTGCTATTTTTCTACAACTTTTCTAGGTTTTTTCTGAAGCTTCTGTCAGGGTTTTCCAGCCTCTGTCTCAGCCCGTTCAGACCTGTTTCTGATCTTTTTTTCTCATCTAAGTGGGAACATTGCCCCCTAGGGCTTCAGTACCCTCCACTTTTGGTGGAAGAGTCTTAACTGTTTCAGGTGTCTGATTTTTCAGAGTTTCAGCCTTCCCTTTTTTAGATCTGATACCTCCTTTTCAGACCCCTTTTAATCAGCTCTTCTCCCTTTCAAATCACCTCCTGAAGTTTTGTTTGGATCTACCTTTAGGTCCTCCTCCTTGTCCCTTCTTCTTTTTGCTGATTTCCTCCCTTTTTACAGCCACCTTGCCTCTACCTCTTGGCTGTGTTTTGCACCTCTTTTCAGCATATTTCTCCTTTAGATCCCTGTCCCTCCCGACCTTAGATCTATTGGCCTCTTTTTAGTGTGTTTTGACTAAATTTTTTCCCTCTTTTAGACTAGTTTTGAGATACCCACCTTTTTGGGTTAGATCAATGCATGGTTAACTGTTAATTTTCTGTTATTTCAGCATTATATATTGTTTTCTGCAGATTTATTTTCAGTTACACAACACACTTTTTCTTTTTCTCTCAAAACGTCTGGGTTTAAAAATTAAAATTAGCGCACACCACACACTCATCCTAAGCGAAGAAGAGCCTAGTTAACACCGCCAGGCAAAGACTTTAAAACATTGTAAAATCAATTGACACTACACCTTTCTGCCCTTGTTTCGACTTTGTAATCATTTGATTCTGCACCTCCCTGCCTTTGTTGGTCGTTCTTCTTCCCCTTGTGCCGTGTTTGTGTTGTCACCATTGCGCCCCCAAGGCGCACATCTCGGAGACTTCTTGGCCTTCACCCTCAGTTTCCGGTCGGTCGACCTACTCCTTCCCGCCGTCGTCGAGTTAGTCCCCCTCCGAGTCCGCACTCCGACTCCTCTTCTGATTCATTGGGTTCTCCTTTTACTTCTGGTTCTCCCCCTGTCACCTTCACTATGTCTGGTCCAGGGCCTAATGCTAGCGGTAATCCCGGCCCTAATGTCGGGACTGCTACTAGCGGAACCGCCATAGGAACTACCTCGGCTGTGCCCTTGCTCCCCTTCATGGTAGGCCTCAGCCTCCCTGATTTGGACCGGTTGACAAATGACCCTATACACCATGACGCTAGTTGGCCTGCTATGCCGACAAAGCTCCCTTCTGACATCCCCAAGTTTGAAGGCCTTGCTAGAGAAGATCCTTCAAATCATGTTCGATCTTTCCACATGTGGTGTTCATCTACCTCCATTACCGATGACTCTGTCCATCTTCGGTTGTTCCAACGAACGCTTACAGGCGCGACTTCTAAGTGGTATGTTGATCAGCCCACTTCCTCTCATACCACCTTTGCGACTCTTGCCCGGGCTTTTTTATCTTACTTCCAGCTTCCCCTTCGTTATGACACTGGTATCGAACTTTTGACTTCTTTCTGTCAATCATCTGCGACCCGCCTATCCGATCATGTCCAGGAATGGCGGAGAAGAAAGAGCCAATGTCAATCCCCTACCTTCGAAGACCGTGTCTGCATGGACTGGTTCCTTAGATCTCTCTTGTCTCCTATCAGGAAAGATGTCGCATCGCATTTCCCCCAAATCGAAGAAGCCACCCTCCAACTGGCGTTAAAATATGACTTGATCTACGCTCAGACAGGTTATGTTTATACCGTTCTACCTGATCTCCCCAGACCCGGTGGTGTCAATACACCGACGGCACCTCATGCCGCCGACAGTATTGTTGGCGCTCTCTCTCATCCATATGCCCAACCTCCCATGGGTTATCGTTTTCCTGGGGGAGGGGGTAGCACCTCCCGCACTTGTTCCCCTCCTGGTAGCACGTATCCAGGATACAACATGCCTCCTCTTTTGGCCCAACCTCCTGGTCACCATACTGTTACCCAACCCCCTTATTATTCGTATCCGCAGTTTAGTGCTCCAGCTCCTCCAGCATCAGCACCTCTCCCTCCCTGGCCTTCTCAACCCCTGCAATAGCAGTCACCGCCCCCTCAAGAGCAGGTGGATGCACAACAAGGATTTGTGGCTTCCCAACCACCTGACAGATAGGTGGCCACTCAACCTTCCCCCTATGGTTCCTCCAATTACAAGATCCTCATGATGAACTCTGCTCCACCTCCAACCGTCGACCTCAACCTTCAAACACGGGCCCCTTAGTACCCCAAGCCTCCTGCTCCGTTTGTCCCCGAGTCACCTTCTTCAGGTTCTACAGAGCCTCTTTCGACATCCAATGGTCCCTCGCATATCCCTCAGCCCAAAGTTGAGGTTCATACCCAGATTCCTAAGGGACCATTATGCCGAAATGCTGCTTCTGGTCGAGCTGCTCATTCGTATAACATAGTAGATGATTTGGCGCAGTCTCCTGCTACCATTTCTACATTGGAACTCCTCTAGTCGTGCCTTTCCCAAAAGAAGGCTCTACTATCTGCCATGAGCGCTGTAGATCCTGCTGATGACCAGTTGATTGTTTTCGACGCCCATCAATCAGAGCATCCTCCTCTTCCTGCTTCCGTAGCCTTCCAAATCCCAGTGAAAATCCGGAACGCCAATGTTTCTCGGTGTATCATTGATGAGGGGGCATCCACCTGTGTGATGTCCGCTTCGGTTTGGAAACAATTCAGATCTCCTGAATTGGCCCCTTCCACAATCACCCTTCGTGCATGGGATGGCCATGCCTCCCATCCCATTGACTTATTCCGTAATTGTCCTATCACTCTTGCGGACAAGAATGTTTGCGTTGACGTTGAAGTCATCGACGCCCCTCTTGATTATAACATTCTTTTGGGGCGTAGCTACACTTATGCTATGTCTGCTGTCCCATCCGCGGTCCACCGCAAGATGTTTTTCCCTCATAATGGAAATATAGTCACCATTGACCAGTTGACGTATCATGAGCCAAAATCTCAGGCCTCCCCCAAGTCGACCATCTCTTCTGTAGCCAATCAACAAACTGTCGATTCTTTGACCAGTGTCTCTCCCGACGTCTACAAAGACTCCTCTTTGCTTGGAACCTTCCCTAGTCTTCCTCCTCCTCCTGTCTCTGACCCCAGCTCATCGAATGTTTGCATGGTGCAATCATCTCGGGCTGCTCTCAAGCAACCTGCTTCGGCTAGTCAGCAACCGTGCTCTCCGCAACCTGCTCCTAGCCCTTCACCTGCAGCTGGTAGTCATGAGCCTCTTTATCCTCCTGGAATGGTTCCTCCAAGCATTAGCCATTTAGGAGTCGTCCCACCTGGCCATTACCCCTCTGGTCAGATACCGTTCCTAGCTCCCCCACCAGGAGTGTCCACAGTACCTGTCATGGCCACCCTCTATCTTCCTAACCTGACCCTTGGGATTCCCGTCTGGTACCTTGATCCTCCAGCCCCCACCTTGCCTGGTCAACCCAAACCTTATCTTACTTTGACCCCGGTTCAACCGATCCCCAGGACTTCTCCTGCTGCAACAGTGCCTCAGTCACCTCAACAGGAACCACCTCTTGTTGCGACCACTTCGGGTAAGAAGGGCAAAGCTCGCAAGGGGGCATCAAAGGACAAGGCTACCCCAACAAACCCTACCCCTCCTCGGCCTCCAAAGCATACCATCCAGTGTGCTTTGTGTGATGTTGTCAGTCACACCACCCATTCCTGTCCTGACTTGCCTCATCTCAAGCCCATGGTTAATGTCGCGTTCCCTGAGTCCACGGTCCCGGAAGCCTCTATTCCTTCCATGACCGCAATCAAGAACCCCAAGACTATTCACACCAACCACCCCTATGCTTTGTGTGATCTCCATGGCCATTACACCCATCTTTGTCCCCGCCTCGAGGACTTCCACAGCTCTCTAGCCGCGGTCCACCAATTTGAGGCCAAGCGCAATGAGTCCACCTCTCCCCTATTTGCGCATTTTTCTTTGGCAGAACTACCAGACATGACTGCTCCCATTGACATTCCCCCTCCTGATGTCGAGATGACGGATCCTTCATCCACCATTTTCTACCTATCATCATCCATGAGACCCTCGGGGAACATTCCCTCTGAATCCTCCCCTGTTGTTTCGCTTGACCTTCCTTCAGCGATCACCCTGGGCTCAACATTGGTAGATCCTTTATCTACTTACTTTTCCGTCACTCCTTGTGACGATGCGCATGTGAACCTCTCTTCTCATGATGATGAGTCAGGTAGCTTCGCCACGTCAGGTGGTTTTTCTTCCACCAGTCACCCCCTCTTCTATCACGATGAAGACATTATGGATGAAATCCCCACCCCTGACTTTATCTATCCCCCCTTACATCGAACCCATGCATTCGAACCACATGCACCTTGTGGCCATTACATTGAAACCCAATATTTGGGTAAGGGGGCACCTATATTTGAGGGACCAGGAGAAAAAATTCTCCAAAACTCTCCTAGTGTATCTGGTCGTGTTGAATTTAGTACCATTATTCTTCCACATTTAGAAGAACCTATAGAGTCCCATATCACTTCAGATCACTCGAGGGATGATACCCCTTATCGTTCCTTCATCTTACATCAGCAACCCCGTCTCTTAGACATTGTTGTTGACCAACCTATAGCTTTTATACGAGAGCATCAGTTCATTATCTCCAAATCCTCTCTTTGGGATAGTGACACCAGGTATGCCAACCCGGAAACTTAAAGTCCATTTGATTCCTATATGCAGTACCAAAAGAGATTGGTAATCCTCCATTCCCTTTCTTAAATTGCATAACCTTAACGAAAACAAATGGCACACCATATGATTAAAATGTGTTTAGATTCCCCTTTTTCTAAATACATTTTGGCATGACCACAACATGCTTAGGGGCACCTATGCCCCACAACCATAACCCTCCTCAAAATCAAATTTCTTCACTTGCAACACTCTTAATAGGGGCACCATTTGGCCTCCATACTTATCCATGCTCGTGATGATGTTCGTCGTGAGTTACCATCTTGTACTCATGTTTTATGGTCCCACATTGGACCTTTACTGTGTGGTAGCACCATCACGTCGGCCTTGTTTCGAGCATCTGAGTTGAGTCATCACCGCATTCATGGAGTCTATCTCGAGTCCCTTTGTATCCCGCTATAGTCCTCCATCCTTCATTGCTTGGTCCCTCTCTCGCGTCACACATTATGGCCTTCAGTCCCACTGTCCCCTATCCCTCATGATATTGTGTCAGTCGCTGCCATGTCATTCATGTCCTTTATGCTCTAACAAGGGAAGTCATCCATTCGCTACTCAGTCCGCTCCATTTCATTATCATCATTGGTATTAGTCTGTCAGTCGCTCTACTATTTTCTCTCGTGCCTTAGTTGAGGGTCCTTTATCGCCTCACCTATGGTGGACCTCCTTCTGTCGACATCAGCTGATTCATTCCAGAAGATAGGTCTAGAGGGTGGTGTACCTTGGTTCCAGCTTCCACTCTTGTTCGGTGCCTCGGATCAGGCAAAGGGCTTTCTCATTACCCTTTGACTTGATTGTTTCTCAGCTCCAGCTCCTTTCAGCATGATAGAGATCCGTATACTTGATGGTTTAGTGATGCAGCGGCAGCTCTTGGTGATTCTCGGGTGTGTGTGAGATGTCTCAACCCTCATGAGGGGGTGGCCCTGCAGGTAGCCCCCCACATGCCCGGATGACCTCTTCATTGCAGCCCTCGATGCAGCTCCATATATTTGATGATGTCGGCCTTAGCCACTTGCAGCGCCTCTTTGATTTGCATGTATCAGTCGGATTTTGTGAGCCCTTCCCCGCTCATAGGGGGCATTTGGGTTGTATTTGTATCTCATGTACTCAGATATTATTGTATAAGTCCTGGCTGTTATCCCAGGCACAACATGTATGTGGGATCCCTCATTGTATTTTTATCTGGCTCATGTTTATGCCGGCTATACTTTATGGTTCGGTCCCTTGTTTACTAGACACACTATTCTTTTGTACTTTGTCTCGGCGGGCATAGGTATGCCTCCCCCGCCGCCTTTAGCACAGGTACCCTCTCATAAAAAGAGACTTGTTGCACTTGCAAGTCTCGTCTCCTCAGGGTCTAGTTCTTCAGCACATTAGTCTACCTTACATTTCTCTCTCTGACTTCCCTTTTGATGTCTGGTGATTGAGTTCTTACAACGTACTTCGGTCATACGATTTGCTCCTAACACTCGCACGCTGGGGGGCAATCTGTTACACCATTTTTTGGTCATCTAACATACTATCATTAGATGGACCCAAGTACACCATGTAAGACCAATTTTACCCTAAGTAAAATTGCTTTCACTATGTAAAATAACTTAATAAAACACATTTATTAGGTTGTTTATGGTCTAAACAAGAAACCCCAAAAGGAAATATTAAACAAACCTATATTTGTTTGATTTTCCTCAAAGAATAATTAATTAAACAATAATTTAATTATTATTCCTGGTCATGTTTAACCCAAAACAAAGAAATTAATTAGATAAATCTTTATTTATCTTATTATTTTCTAGGAATAATTATTTAAATCTTATTTAAATAATATTCCTTGTTAAATATGACAAAATCACCCATAAATAATTAAATAAATCATTATTTATTTGATTATCCTTCAACCACTTCCTTAAAATGATAAATAAATCATTTATTTATTTATTATTCACAAATAAAAGGGATTTGACCCAAGTCAAATACTTTTTCCCTCCAACAAATATAATAAAATATTCCATAAAAGGTGGATCTAGATTTGGTTAATGTTATTTTAATCATGCACCAAGATCTAGAATGACCCAATATTTTGTTATAAATATGAGGGTTTCTCCTACCATTTTTCACCTTTTGTTGCCTATTAGATCACTCTGGATCTATACTCTTGGTTTGACTTTGAGCCATTATCATTGTCATATTTTCCATTATTTGCTGTGTGAGCTCCCTTTGAGTTCTATCTTTGTCTGGGTTTTCTACACCAACAGGAGAGAGAAATGCTAGATCTGAAGTGCTGAGTACTTCCAGGAACCCATCCCATTGAGGAGAATTGGAAACACCTTCTTGTTTTCCTCCCAGGTGCCCTTAATACAAAAATTATTTCAAAAAATATGGTTCTTGTCTTGTCTATTGGATGTATGGAGCAAAACCTTATTTTTACTGCTTAATGTCTCTTTATGCATAGATCTGGTTTTTTGCAGCACTTGTCTTGATCAACTAACTGCAGATCTGAAGATATTGGCAGTCATATTTGATGTTAGGGCTAAGTTATGCGAAGCTAAAGTGGTCTTTTTTCGTACACTTCGACAAAAGATTCATACTAACACTACCCTCTTCAGGAATGTTCTTCCCTCTAGCTTCTAGATGGGTGGCCTGAACACAAACTTCATCTATACTGGTGGGGTTGAACATGAGAATAGTATATTTTAGGTAGCTATGTAAGCCTCCTATGTACTTTAGCAAAGTGTCTTGGCTTTGCAAATCCACCCCTAATAAAATAAATCTTCTCCTAAATTTCTGGGTGTATTCTTGCACATTTTTTCCCTTTAACTGCTAAAAGTTTTGCCAGTTCATGATGGATTTTTTCATATGAGCTAATGGATAAAACTATTGTTTAATAGCAACAATAAAATCTGACCATGATAGAATAATATTACCATGTTTCTTGATTTTCTCTTGTGTCTTGGCTTCCCACAAAACAAGTGCTGCATCTTCCATTCTCAAAGAAGCTAATTGAATTTTGGTATCATCATCTTGAAGGTTATGTATTCTTAAATAGACCTCCAACTGTCGAATCCAATTATCTAGCTTGTCTGCATTTACTTCACCATTAAACATTGGCAATTTAAACTTAACATCAAGTTTTAATAAAGGAGATTTAGCAGTGCCCTTGGACTTGTGTGGCTGATGTACTGAAGAAGACGTAGAAGATGATGATGATGATGATGATGAGGGTGAAGATGGTGGCTCTCCATTGCCTTAATTTTCTCAATTTCCCTTCTTTGACTTGTATTCATCATGTTGACCTCACAAAGATCCTTGTCCTTCCTTTTGGAGTTTAGATCCTTCTCCTTCCAGACTCTCATTTATTTCTTGATAAAGAATTCTAACCATCTCAGTCATGTCAAGAAATGCTTTCCTAAACACTCTTTCTTCTTCCTTAGGGTCAACTTCATCATGAATTTATCCTTCCTAATGAGGCATGCTTAATGGAGCTTTTGCGTTTTTAGGAGGTGAACTAGGTGGTGGAGATTGTGGCAACCTTGCTCTCCTTTGCTTTGGCTCCTTTTGATACCCTCCTGTTTCCACCAGTTTGTCTTCTCCCCTTTTGAGCTTAAGCCTTGTAAGCATCTAAAACTTGCAAACAATTAAATAAATCTTTGCACTAAACAACACTAGAGAAAAACCCTAGCTCTGATACCATTTAATCTGAAATGACTATATTAGCTTTGCTGTGCTAAGGGTCTTTCAGTTTTAATAACATGTGCATAATTGGTTCATTAGTTTGCATAAGGATTAAGGAGTTTTTCCATTAATTATAGATGAAATTTAGTGAATTAGAAGCATAAAATAAGTCTAAATTACAGGAAATGATATAAGTGGCCTGATACTTGTATCAGCAGTATGTATTTTGTTAGTTTATTATGGTTGTCTATTATGGACACTTGATGGTTTGAAGACAGTTTACGTAGTTTATACTACCAACATATGTAACATGTAACTTATCATATTAACGAAAAGTTACAAATTTTTCCCTTGTGAAAAAAAAACACTCAACAACAGTGTAAAATATAGAAATAAGTCACCACATGAAAATTACACAACAGGCATGATGAAGAAATTCACCCCTCATGGGCTACATTTGCTGGTCCAACTCCAATGGCTTGTCCATCTTTCATTATGCTCAAAATTTTATATTACATGTAGTTACAGTGCTCTAATGGGTATTTTCTCTGCACCAATGGCTTAAGAATGCTCTAATTAGTCAAGAATGACTCTTCATTCACTCTAAATGGTCAAAAATTGAGCCTCCTACACTTATTCCCAATATCTCCTAGGAAAACTTCTGTTACACCATTTTTTGGTCATCTAACCTATTATCATTAGATGAACCCAAGTACACCATGTAAGACCAATTTTACCCTAAGTAAAATTGCTTTCACTATGTGAAATAACTTAGTAAAACACCTTTATTAAGTTGTTTATGGTCTAAACAGGAAACCCCAATATGAAATAATAAACAAATCTATATTTGTTTATATTTCCTGGTCATATTTAACCCAAAATAAGGAAATCAATTAAATAAATCCTTATTTATTTGATTATTTCCTAGGAATAAGTTATTCAGATCCTTATTTAAATAATATTCCTAGTTAAATTTGACTAAATCATTTATAAATAATTAAATAAATCATTATTTATTTGATTATATTCCCACCATTTCCTTAAAATAATAAATAAATCATTTATTTATTTATTATTTATAAATAAAGGAATTGACCCAAGTCAAAAATCCTTTTCCCTCCAACAAATATAATAAAATATTCCGAAAGGGTGATTCTAGAATTTGATTAATAATATTTTATTCATGCACCAAGTTCTAGATTGCCCTAATATTTTGTTATAAATAGAAGGGTTTTCCCCATTCATTAGTCATCTTTTCATTGCATTAGATCACTCTATATCTATACCATTGGTCACATTTCTCCATTTTTTCCTTGTGAGCTCCCTTTGAGTTCTATGTTTGTCTGGGTTTTCTACACCAACAAGAGAGAGAAATTTTAGATCTGAAATGCTGAGGACTTTCAAGAACCCATCCCATTGAGGAGAATTGGAAACACCTTTCTTGTTTTCCTCTCAGGTGCCCCCTTTTAATATAAAAAATTCTTTCAAAGTCATTGTTCTTGTCTTGTCTATTGGATGCATGGAGCCACATTTTATTTTCACTGCTTAATGTCTTTTATGCTTAGATCTGGATTTGTGCAGCATTATTTGGATCAACTAACTGTAGACTTAAAGATATTGGCAGCCATAATTGATGTTAGGGCTATTTGTTATGTGTAGCTAAAGTGGTCTTTTACGACAAAAGATTCATACTAACAATTGGCGACTCCACACGGGTTTTCTTTTGCAACCGCTGTCGTTTTATATATTCCTGCATATCCAGCTATTTCAGACCCTAGGGTTTCTCTTCAATTTATTTTTTCCCTATTTTTATGGTGTTTTTCACCTCTAAAACCCCAAAACATTCAAATTTGTAACTTCTGTGTGTTTCTGGCCCTACTGCGCAGGTGACAGACATCAGCCGCAGCTGAGACGACAACTTTTTCTGAAATCTGCCGCCGAGAGACCTGGATCTGCAGGTCGCACTTATCGGCCCAAAAACTGCGACCTAGACTGGAGGGCGCACTTTTCTGCCCCAAAACTGCGACCTGGACTGAAATCAGGTCAGAACCTGCGACCTGCCCTTTTTTCTGCACTTTTCCAGCAATTTTTCTGGGTTTGTCTGAAGCTTCTGTCAGGGTTTTCCAGCCTCTATCTCTGCCCGTTTAGACCTGTTTCTGATCTGTTTCACTCAACTAAGTGGGAATCTTGCCCCTTAGGGCTTTAGTACCCTCCACTTTTTGTGGGCGAGTTCTAGCTGTTTCAGACGTCTGAATTTTCAGAGTTTTAGCCTTCTTCTTTTCAGATTTGATACATCTTTTTTAGATCCCTCTAGATCAGCTCTTATCCCTTTCAAATCACCTCATATAGTTTTGTTTGGGTTTACCTCTAGGGTCACCTCCTTGTCCCTCCTGCCTTTAGCTGATTTCCCCCTTTTGTTACAGCAACCTTGCCTCTGCCTCTTTGTTGTTTTCTGCACCTCTTTTCAGCAGATTTCCCCTTTAGATCCCTGTCCCTCCCGACTTTAGATCTATTGGCCTCTTTTTAGTGTGTTTTGAATTGATTTTTTCCCTCTTTTAGACTAGTTTTGAGAGACCCGCCTTCTTGGGTTAGATCGATGCATTGATTAGCTGTTAATTTTCTGCTATTTCAGTCTTATATACTGTTCTCTGCAGATTTATTTTCAGTTACGCAGCACACTTTTTCTTTTACTCTCAAAACGTCTAGGTTTAAAAATTAAAATTAACACACGCCACACACTGACCCTAAGTGAAGAAGAGCCTGGTTAACACCGCCTGGAAAAGACTTTAAAATCAATTGACACTGCACCTCTCCACCCTTGTTTCGACATTGACCTCACTTGATTTTACACCTCCCTGCCCTTGTCGGTTTTTCTTCTTCCCGTCATCATTGCGCCTCCAAGGCGTTTATCCCGGAGACTTCTTAGCCTTCACCCTCAGTTTCCAGTTGGTCGACTTCCTCCTTCCCGTTGTCATCGAGTAAGTCCTCCCCCGAGTCCGCACTCTGACTCTTCTTCTAATTGTTCGAGTTCTCCCCCTACTCCTGGTTCTCCCCCTGTTACCTTCACCACGTCTAGTTCAGGGCCTAGCGCTAGCAGCAACTGCAGTTCTACTACTGGGTCCGTTTCCAGTGGAACCACTACGGGAACTACCTCGACTATCCCTTTGCTCCCTTATATGGCCAGTCTCAGTCTCCCCGATTTCAATCAGTTGATTAATGATCCTATCCGCCACAATGTTAGTTGGCCTGCTATGCCAACCAAGCTCCCCTCCGACATTCCCAAGTTCGAAGGCCTTGCTAGTGAAGATCCCTCCAACCATATCCGATCTTTTCATATGTGGTGTTCATCCAATTCCATTACTGATGATTCCATCCGTCTTCGATTGTTCCAACCCACGCTTACCGGCGAGGCTTCTAAATGGTATGTTGATCAGGCCACCTCTTTCCATACCACCTTTGCGACCATTGCCCAAGCCTTTTTATCTTATTTCCAACTCCCTCTTCGATACGACAATGGTACTGAGCTTTTGACTTCTTTTCGTCAATCCTCTTCGACCCGCCTTTCCGCTCATGTCCAGGAATGGCGGCGAAGAAGGAGCTTATGTCGCGCTCCCCCCTTTGAAGATCGGATTTATATGGACTGGTTCCTTCGCTCTCTCTTACCTCCCATTGGCAAAGATGTCACGTCCCATTTCCCTCAAACCGAAGAAGCCGCCCTCCAAATAGCCTTGAAATATGACCTTATCTATGCTCAATCTGGTTATGTTTATACCGTCCTTCCTGACCTCCCCAAGCCCGGCAGCCCTAATGCCTCGGGGGCATCTCATTCTGCCGATGGTATTGTTGGAGCTCTATCACATACCTCTGCTCAACCTCTTCTGGGCTATGGTTTCCCTCCAGGAGGGGCCAACCCCTCCGACACTTTTCCCCCTCTAGGTAGCATGTATCCAGGATACGGCATGCCTCCTCCTTTTGCCCACACTCCTGCTTACCTCAATGTTGCCCATCCTACCCCTTATCCTTACCGATAGCCTGGTGTCCCAGCTCCTCCAACATTTGGACCTCCCACTCCCTTGCCTTCTCCACCCACGCAACCGCACTTACTACCCCCTCTAGGGCAAGTATTTGCGCAGCAGGGTGAAAATAATCCTCTTCCTTCTCAAAGAAAGAGGAAAGGAAATACATCCGCTTATGGTAATCGTGGATCCAATCCTTCCAGTATTGATTGGATCCAACACTGCCAACCAGCCACAGGGCTCTCAGTCCAAGCTGGACAGGCCGCTTCACACCAATAAGCCTTGTTCGTGTTGCGGTGTGTATGGTCATTACACTCACGATTGTCCCCTATTACCACAGATGTGGGATGTGGGAATCTCGAACCCGCCGTGCGGAGGTTAACATTCCTCTCCCTCTTGTCTACTATTCCCTCCAATACGGCTACTTCTCAACCCGCTGTCTTTACCGATCCTTTCCCTCAACAAGGATTCATGGCCACTCAACCACCTCATGCCTCGGTAACCACTCAACCTTCCCCTTCTAGTTCCTCCGATTACCAGATTCTCATGATGGCCTTTGACCAACCTCTCACCATCGATCTTAACCTTCAAACTCGGTCTCGTCAGTACTCCACGCCTCCCGCTCCGTACGTCCCCGAAGTCCACATCTTCCGAGTCCCTATAGAGCCTCTTTCGACACCAAATGGTCAACTGCCGGATCCATCAACACAAAGTTGAGGTCCCTATAAAGGTTCCTAAGGGCCCTTTACGTCAAAATGCTGCTTCTGGTTGAGCTGCCCATTCGTATAGCGTAGTAGATGATTTGGCGCAGTCCCCTGCCGCCATTTCAACACTGGAACTCCTCCAGTCATGTCCTTCTCAAAGGAAGGCTCTACTATCCGCCATGGGCGCGGTATATCTGCTGATGACCAATTGATTATTTTCGACACCCGTCAGTCAGATCATCCTCCCCTTCCTGCTTCCGTCGCTTTCCAAATCCCAGTCAAAATCCAGAATGCTAACGTAGCTCGGTGTATCATTGACGAGAGGGCATCTACCTCTGTCATGTCCACTTCGGTTTGGAAACAACTCGGATCTCCTGAGCTGGCCCCTTCCACCATCACCCCCCATGCATGGGATGGCCATGCCTCCCAGCCCATTGGCCTCTTCCGTAATTTTCCTATCACTCTTGCGGGCAAGATGGTTTGCGTTGACGTTGAAGTCATCGACGCCCCTCTTGATTATAACATTATTTTGGGGCGTAGCTACACTTATGCCATGTCTGATGTCCCATCCGCGGTTCATCGCAAGATGTTTTTCCCTCATAATGGAAAGATAGTCACAATTGACCAGTTAACATATCATGAGCCAAAATCTCAGACCTCATCTAAGTTGATCATCTCTTCTGTAGCCAATAAGCCAACCGTCGATTCTTTGACCAGTGTCTCCCCCGGCGTCGACAAAGACTCCTCCTTGCTTGGAACCTTCCCTGGTATTCCTCCTCCTCTTGTCTCTGATCCCAGGCTTAGCGAATGTTTGCATGATGCAATCGTCTGGAGCTAACCTTCCACGGTCACACTTTGGCTAGTCGGTAACTATAATTTCGCCATCGCAACACACTACACGCCCTTCGCCTCGAGTGAAAACCCCCGAACCTCTTCGCACAGACCTTCCCACCCACCTAGCACTCAAGAACCTCCCTTCCCTCCTAAGTCGGTTCCCCCAGGTCTACACCATATGGGAACCACCCCTCCTGGCCATTACCCCGTCGGTCAGATACCTTTCCTTGCTCCCCCTCCCGGAGTCTATTCAGGTCCCATCATGGCCACCCTGTCCCTCCCTAATTTGACCTTGGGAATTCTTGTATGGTATCTTACTCCTCCAATCGAGACCCCACCCGGCCACCCCAAACCATACCTTGTTGTGACACTGGTTCAATCGATTCCCTTCGCCCCTACAGTGCCCCTAGCCCCTCCGCAAGACCATCCTCATGCTGTGTCAACTACGAGCAAGAAAATAAAAGCTCGCAAGGGGGCGCCCAAAGACAAGGCCACCACACCCGACCCTACCCCTCCCCCACCCCCAAACCTTGTGCCTTGTGTGATGGTGTCAGTCACGCCACCCAACTTGTCCTGAGTTGCCCCATATCCAACCCATGGTTAAGGTCATGTTCCCTGAATCTACGATCCCTGAACTCTCTGCTTCTTCCTTATCCGCTACTAGGAACCCAAAGACTCTTCGCACCAACAAACCCTGTGCTCTGTGTGGTGTCCATGGCTATTATTCTCACCATTTCCCTCACCTCACGCATTACCGAGCCTCTTTAGAGGTCATTTGCGAATACGAAGTTGAACAAAATCAATCCGCCTCTCCCATCCTTGCTCAATATGCGTCAGGCTTACTCGAGGATCCCCTTGCTACCATGAAATTCCCTCCCCCTGATGTTGAGATGTCAGAACCTGCTGCCCCCCTTCTCTACCTTTCATCATACGCACGACTGTCGGAGTACATTCCTTCTGAATCCACTCCATCTGTTTCGATTGATCCCCCTTTAGCAACATTTGTGGTCTCTACATGCTTTGACCATCTTTTTACTTGTTCTTCCGTCATCCCCCGTGACGATCCGTATGTGCGCCTTTCTTCCCATGCTAATGATTTCGGTAGCTTTGTAGCGTCATGTGTTTTCCTCGACCTTTCCCTTTCCCCCCATACCCAGGTTGATACCATCCATATCTATGATGTCCTTCGCAGCATGAGCTCCCTCTTTTCCTCCCATAGTTCTCATTCATCACCCTCTAGTCGATCTTTGAGTCTTAGCCATCCTACCCAGACTACTCTCTCCCATAGTAATCATTTGATGTCTACCCTTTATTCACGCTTCCCTCATTATTCTCGTTCCTCCCATTTCTTGTCTTGCGACGCTATTCCACCGGACCTCTCATCCACGCATTATATTGGCTATGCCGATGGGGCAAGTCGCTATTCCTGGAATCTCGCCTTGGCCGCATGGGCCATCTTTACCCCCTTGCATACCCTCATTCTTTCCAATGGGATTTGCATTGGTAATGCCACCAATAATCAGGCCGAATATGATGCAGTACGTGGTCTCTTAGCCGATGCCCTCTCTCATCGCATCCTCCATCTGCACATCCGTTTAGATTCCTTGCTGCTTGTCTTACAACTCAATGACGTCTATCGTGTGCATAATAATATCCTGTTTAGACAATATTTACGAGTGAAAATTTTGATACGTGACTTTAGATTCATTACTTTCATCCATGTACTTAGAAGCCAAAATCACTACGTAGATAGAATTGCAAATCATGTTCTAGACTGGCATTTATCACACAAAAGATAATAAAATTTCACACCATAAACACAATACATATACATAATATATATCATATAACATGTTTTTTAGAGTCCATCTACTCTGAAACATATGACATGCCTATAGCATGTTACAAAAACAAAACTACAAAACTGGGGGGCACCACTTGCCCCTACATACACACTGGGGGGCACCACCTGCCCTACATCTAATCACTCTCTGGTGGATCCCGAGCCAATGGCTTTTCTCCCGCAGCTCGTAGATCACACACAGTCTGACCAGCCATCGCCATGCGTCGCATGATACCTCGCCATTCCGAGGGTAGCCCAATACATAGCTCTATGTATTGGTCGTCTAAATCCTTCCAACCCCGCTCCGACACACCGGTCAGCAGCCCCTCACATCTACGAAGAATGTCCTCCACAAGAGCGGCGATATCCTTGTTCTGGGCTGTCCTCGATCCACTAACATCTGTAGTTCTGGCTGCTGCAGGTCGTCCCATATATCCGGCCGGTTTCATCGGAGCTATATTTTCATTCCAAAAAATTATAAGGATTAGTACCATCAATACTATTCACAAAATTTAACATGCACATAACATATTAGTTACTTGTCACTTACGATCAAGCCCCCATACCCAACCAGGCGGAAGCGGCAAGTCCGAATCTCCCCAACAACTCATCCCACTATAGGGATATTTGTCTATGTACAATGGCATCTGATCCCAATGGGAGAAGAACTCTGGTCGAAACACTCGTCCGACCGCCCCTCCCCCTCCTTTGCACAGTAGTTGTCCCCACCAATGCATCTTGGGTTCTCTCGGACCCCCATCAAGTAGTTGTACATGAGGTCGCAAGGTTGGGATCTTCTCAAAAAAGGAGCACAATACAGTCCCATACGCACAATCATGGTTCACTTGCCGCTTACACAGCGACAGTTGTCGTTTCAACGACACCAACATCATCTGGGCCCACCCATAGTAGGTCCCACTCACCACACTTTCTATAATCATCATCTGCCCTCCAGTGATGTGATGGAGTGCTTGGCTGCCTAAAATCCGTAACATTGCTGCCGCCACTGCCCGGGTCTCCAACCTCTCTAGATCCCCAATAGATATTCGAGTCCCTTTGACTCGGACACCTGGTCGACAATGTCACTCTACGAACTCCATAATGTTACGCCCACGCGGTAACACTGGCTGTGTATTTCCCACCATCCCTAATGGTGGGAGACCAGTTAGGAAATACAGATCCTGGACTGTCAGCTCAATCCTGTGCTCTTGCACTATAAAAACCTCATGATTTAGATCCCAATAACTGATAATCCAGGCCAACAAGGGCTCCCCAGCTCTCATCAGAGGGTTCTCCACAAATTTCAGAACCCCAAACCTGGCCAATGCACGACGAACACCCTGATCCACTTGGATTTTCGTCCGTAATGTACCCAGGTCTCTCTCTCTCCACTTGATCCATATATCTGCCATATCTGTACAAAACCATCATCTTTGTCAGTCTACATATAGGTAAAACTACATTCAATTACACAAAAATTGAATCTCAGCCCACAACAGCACTAAAACCACCTCCATCTGTCAGGTCGCACTTTTTGGCCAAATCCTAGGCCAGGTCGCACTTTTCAGGCCCAAACCTGCATCCCAAGTCGCATTTTTTGCCCCAAAAAGTGCGACCTGATCGTAAGGATGAGGTAGGGGCTGTTACTGAGATTTCAGACCCTAATCTGAACTTTTAATCCATCAAAAACAAAGAGTAGGATTAGGCCTCTTACTTGCAACTGACGGATCTCGATTCCAACGGTTGGTTTGCTCGCTACGATCACCGCAAGATTTAGGGTCTTCTCTCCTCTCCAAATTCACCACAGCTACACAAGAAAATGAATGAATTTGGAGGGAAAATGCCTTATTAGAAGAAAAATCCCTGCTTTTTCTTTCGCCCGCTGCGACTAAACCGTAGCCCCATTTGACACACCGTCTGCACCGTTGGAAAGCTCTCACTGAGCACTCAAATGGGTATCTGTTAGTTTTTCATGTTTTCATACTTCACCACGACCCATTTTGTCCACGAAGGTTCTATTCACCTCTCCTCCAAATCAAATTTCCTCACCTACAACACTTGTACTTGGGGCACCACTTTGCCTCCTTACTTGTCTTTGTTCGTGTTGATTTTCGTCATGAGATACCCTATTGTACTCATGTTTTTATGGTCCCCCATTGGACCTTTACTGTGTGGCAACACCATCGAGTCGCCCTTGTTTAGAGCATCCGAGTTGTGTCATCATCGCAGTCATGGAGTCTATCTCGCGTCCCTTTGCATCCCGCTATCGTCCTACATCCTTAATTGCTTGGTCCCTCTCTCGTGTTGCACATTATGGCCTTCAGTTCCATTGTCCCCTATCCCTCATGATATTGTGTCAGTCGCTGCCAAGCCATTCATGCCCTTTATGCTCTAACAAGGGAAGTCATCCACCCGCTACTCAGTATCCACCATTTCATCATCATCATTAGCGTCCGTCTGTTAGTCGCTCTACTATTTTCTCTCGTGCCTTAGTTGGGGATCCCTTATTGCCTCACCTATGGCAGACCTCCTTCTATCGACATCAGCTCATTTATTCCAGAAGCCAGGTCTAGAGGGCGGTATACCTTGGTTCGAGCTCCTTTCAGCATGATCGTGATCTGTATACTTGATGGTCTAGTGATGCAGCAGCAGCTATTGGTGATTCTCGGGTGTGTGTTAGATGTCTCAACCCTATAGGTAGCCCCCCACATGCCCGAATGACTTCTTCATTTCAGCCTTTGATGCAGCTCCTTACATTTGATGATGTCGGCCTCAGCCACTTGCAGCGCCTTTTCGATTTGCATGTATCAGTCAGATTTTGCGAGCCCTTCCTCGTGTATAAGGGGCATTTGGGTTGTATTTGTATCTCATGTACTAAAATATTATTGTATAAGTCCTAGCTGTTATTCCATGACCAGCATATATGTGGGATTCATCATTCTATTTTTCTGGCTTGTATTTATGCCAGCATGTACTTTATAGTTCGGTTCCTTGTTTACTGGACATACTATTCTTTTGTACTTTGTCTTGGCGAGCATAGGTATGCCTCCCCCGCCGCCTTTAGCACAGGTACCACTTCATAAACTAGAGACTTTTTGCACCTGTAAGTCTCGTCTCCTTAGGGTCTAGTCCTTTAGCACATTAGACTACCTTACATTTCTCTCTCTGACTTCCCTCTTGATGTCTAGTGATTGAGTTCTTACAACGCACTTCGGTCATGCGATTTGCTCTAACACTCGGCTACGTTGAGGGAAATTGTTACACCATTGTTTAGTCATCTAACCTGAAACTATCATTAGATGAACCGTACACCATGTAAGACCAATTTTACCTAAGTAAAATTGCTTTCACTATAATGAAATAACTTAATTGAAACACCTTTATTAAGTTGTTTATGAATACAAAACGAAACCCCAAAATGAAATAATAAACAAATATATACTGATACATATTTCTGACATTCATATTTAACCCAAAACAAGGAAATCAATTAAATAAATCCTTATTTATTTGATTATTTCCCTAGGAATAAGTTATTTAGATCCTTATTTAAATAATATTCCTAAGATAAATTATTAAATATTTATAAATAATTAAATAAATCATTATTTATTTAATTATATTCCCACCATTTCCTTAAAATAATAAATAAATCATTTATTTATTTATTATTTATAAATAAAGGAATTGATCCAAGTCAAAAATCCTTTTCCCTCCAACAAATATAATAAAATATTCCTAAAGGGTGATTCTAGATTATGACTCCAATTTCATAAGAATACTACGATATGCAACAATTTGAAACTCTACCCGAGCCAATGCACACCAAAGTTTCACATTTTCCATTGACTGCAACCCATAATAATTGTCAACATAAAACATGAATTTCTTTTGCAATCACATATAACGTACAACAAAATAAGTCCACAAGAAGAAATTTTGAAAAGCAAAAAAATGTTTATATTCATTATAGAGAAGCTCTCACCTATGCTTCCCACAACCATTGATGCTTCTAATAAATCCCAGTAGGCGGCCTAATAATTCGTCACTGAAAAGCTCCACCTGGAGAGGAACCTGTTGTAGGAGTAGAAGGAGATTCCATATAACGATATCCACCTCCACAAAGGGAGATAAGGGTAAGGAGTTTGCTGATGTGAATGAGTCCACCATGCTGTAGGATCCCATGGTCCTGTAGTGAAACATATAAATTATAAACCCAAGTAGGAAAATACAATTGAAAATTTTCAGATGTTTTCTTTGTAAGGACAATAAAAATTGATTGACTTTAACATAAAGGAATATTGCTATTGTTATAGCTTTAATATTTTAAAGCAATAATCTAATTGTTAAAAAGAATGAATGTGGTGCACATGAGAAAATATTCTCCATATTTAAACAATCAATTCTGAAGGTATGATAACAATATACATTTGTGTTGAGTGCATACAGATTCTATGAACTATTGCCTGTACACCCTATTGGATATGCATAACCACCTTGGTATCCATATGGAGTAGCATGTTCATTAGCAACATGAGCACCACTATATGAAATATATTTACAATTATAATCATTGAATACATGAGGAAAAGGATAGAATGGACTTGGTGGTAATATTACTGCTATAAATTTTGGATGTGGAGAATATGGCATTGATTGTTGTTGTACCTATGGCTTCCCTTGTTGCTATGCACCTTGATGTCCAAGGTGTACTTGTTCTTGATGTTGATGTTTAAGTGGATGTATATGATGATATTGATTGGGGAAGGGGTTGTGGTTGAGGTTATTGAACTTGAGTAGAGGGGATAGAGAATTGCAATGACTGCTCAACTTAGGGTTGTGGTGTGTCTGGCCACTGTAAAATTGGATTGATGGCGGGAAATAGGTTGTGGTTGAGGTTGTCGAACTTTAGTAGTGGGGGTAGGGAATTGCAATGATTGTTCAGTTGAGGGTTTTGGTGTGTTGGAGGAATATGATGGTGTGTACTTGTAACATTCTCCTACATGGGACTTCCCACTTTATAAAATCATTTCATGAGCATTACTCCACCTTGGATTTCTCTCCCTTTTGTTGTTTGTTAGTGACATAAAAAATAGTAACCTATTATGTTCCATTATCCTAAATTCAAACTTTCAATTCACTCATTTTATACAAAATAAGAACTAATAATTTGTTATGTTCCACCATCCCACTTCCAAACTTTTTAATTCACTCCTTCTATAATAATGAAGTAGCAGGCATTAACAACAACATGCTTCTTTTGTTATCCATTCACATAAAAAAACAAACAAGCCTTTTATTCTAATTCATTCAAAGCAAAAAAAACTATTCCTACATCTCTATGACCACATAAACCATATTTTCATCTCAATCTGTTAAAAAAACCAAGAGTCGAACCTTAACAGATGGAGTATAAATATGTTTTTGTTACTTAATCAAAGGGAGGAAGCAAGTCTGTCTTGAACAAATTAGCCACTGTGAAATCGATGTACATTGGATGGTGGGGAATTGTCTCCAATTATTTGGTGATGTTGCCATACCATCCTATATGCACTTGACATAGGATGACTAATCCGCTTTTCCTTACGTTCCCATTAACACTGTCCACGTTTTATTTCATTCAATCTGTTTGTTGGGCTTTAATAAAAAAAAAGGAACAAAGTGGCTCATATTGCTTCACTCTAAAAATGAAACATGAAGAAATTGTAAATACCTTTTTTAGGTCAGTGTATTCATAAAATGTAGGTACCAAGCATTAAGAGGAAGCAACACGCTTTCACTTCTAATAAGGATAAACAAACTAGACAAGAGAAGTGGTTCAATTGAGCAAAAAATGATTTATTTTGCATTCAAAATTGAAAACAAAATATGTTGAAAACAAATATGTTGCGTCTATATGGAAGGGAATCAAATAAGCCCCAAGTTTCCATCAACACTCTCAGGATATCATGTACTGTAATTTGATTGTAAAATCTAAAAAAATGGCAAGATAAGCATATTTTTTTGTTTTCTTTATGAGAAATTTACCCTTAAGATTGTTTTGTTGTGATGGAGTTGTGAATAGGCACTAGCCTTGACATTCCACAATCTTGTTAATTCTAAATCATATTATAAGCATTTTTTCTAGGGTTCCCCATTGTGCAAAAAGAGAGTCAACCTGAAGCGAGAGGAAGAGTTGTTGTTGATCCAAGATCTTTTTCTTGTAGATGCATTAACGAATTACATATAACATATCACTTAAAACCATGAAACATAAGCAAATAAAACGAAGAGAAAAGAGAACATAGCATGTATGAGATCAATACACCGAAAATTTGATTACAGAGTTCGTCCAATTTGGACTACATCTCCGGGCCCTGCTCAACATTGCGGAGGCCTTCATTCATTAAGTGGAATTAAAGAAAAGATTTATAAGAAAAATTACATAATGGACCCTTGTAGAAATTTGTTGAATAATGATTAATTATTCACCGAGACTATCCTGATCACATACAATTCGAATTTATATGCAACACATAATCTCTTCCACTCAGATCAACTCAGATCATCACACATGCGGAAATAAATCAAGCGATAACACATCAAATCATCATACACATTAACACAGTATGTATGGGGAAAGCTTATAGCTGAAAACCCCGCAGCTATTGTGTATATTATAATGGAGAAATCATGTAACAAACTCAGTACAATACTCCTCACAAGTACTCAGTACTTTCTCATAAAGTTACACACAAACTAGCTCAGTATAGGTTACTGGTTCAAAACTCACCGCCAATTGCCTTGCCTCTATTGCGCAATCCAGGTCTGTCTATATAGAGATCCAAGGTTCAAATCTCCTTGGCTTGAATGTGCAATTGTCATGGACAAATCCTCCAAGTGTGGTGCAAAGCTCATGCACAACTGATGTCGCCACTGATAGCTAACTCCACCCTTTCATCTACCTCTTTCACTGGTCTCCACTGAACTGATCATGCACTGTAGTGAAATGATGTGTTCTTGAGTCGAATAATGAGTTAATAATTAATGAATTAAATAATATTTAATTCACTCCACTCATAACTAATTGATTAGCTAGTTAAACTAATCTCAACTAGTTCAACTAAAATAAACAGAACACAACTCCACTAGCTGTCTCATTAACTCCACGAAACTTCTGCCACTGAAGTCCTAACTGAAGTCAACCATGCATGATGCCATCAAACCCTTGGGAATAGCATAATTCCTCTGTCAGATGCATGAGCCACTTCCAAGGCTTGAACTGAAGTGCTCCAAGAGAGTAAACTGAAGTTTATAGTCTAAATATTATTAAGGGTAAATAATATTTGACTTCCCTATTTTTTAGGAGAGGCAGTCTAAAAATAGACTTCGACCTCTTCGACCTATAGGTCACAAAAATAGAGTCCCATCTATTTTTACCAACATGACCAATGCTCCAATAATCTCAAACTGGAATCCCCGAACCATGCTCCATATGTCTAAAAATAGACATAGTCTAAAAAATAGATTTTGCGCCAGAATTTGCCTGCGGGCCCACTTAGTGAAGGCGACTTCATTTCACTAAGCTCCATCATCTTGCTGCATTCTCAACACTCCCTCTCGGCAAGATATGGATTATCTGCAACCCCTATCCTGCCTCTGTGGAATTCGAACTTGCTCCTGGTGAGCGCCTTCGTCAGGATGTCGGCATCCTGATCCTCCGTGGGAACATATGAAAGCATCGTGATTCTCCGCTGAACACAATCTCTGATATGATGGTACCTGATGTCGATGTGTTTGGACCTATCATGAAATACTGGATTAGCCGAGAGTTTAATGCAACTCTGGTTATCATAGTAGATCACTGTAGGCTCCAAATGCAACCTGAACAATCCTGCGAGGATCTTCCTCATCCAAATAGCCTCGCATGCAGCCAAGCTGGCTGCCATGTACTCAGCCTCTGCTGAACTGAGTGCCACGGATCTCTGCTTCCTGCTGTACCAGGAAACTGCTGTCGACCCAATGCTGAAAACTCCTCCAGATGTGCTCTTCCGGTCCGTTGGACTCCCTGCCCAATCTGCATCAGTGAAGCCAGAAAGCTTCGCTCCATCCTCTTGTCTGTACCATAGACCATATCCCGATGTGCCTCTAATATAGCACAATACATGCTTGCCTGCCTTCCAAAAGAGCTTGGTAGGCTTAACCATAGCTTGCGAAAGCTGGTTAACTGCATAGCATATATCGGGTCGTGTATTGACCAAATACATAAGCGACCCCACCAACTGTCGATAGACAGTGGCATCCACTACCTCCTCCGAAGTAGCATCTCCCTTCCTCCATCCACCAGGAAGAGGGGTATCAACAGGCTTGCAGCCTTGCATGTTGAACCTCTCCAGAATCTCCCAGGCATACTTGCCCTAAGAAACAAACAGTCCTCCGCTACGCTGCCAAATCTCCAATCCCAGGAAATAATGAAGGATGCCCAAGTCCTTCATCTCAAACTCTCGTGCAAGATCCTCCTTGCATGAAAGTATCAACTGCTCATCGCCAGTCAAAATCAGATCATCTACATACAGTACGATGATCAACAGCTTCCCCTCCACCACAATCTGGTACAGGTTTGGATCCGCCTCACTCTTGGAGAATCCAAGCCCGGTGAAGTAGCTGTTTATCCGAGTGTACCAAGCACGAGGTGCTTGCTTCAGCCCGTACAGTGCTCTCTTGAGTCGGCACACATGCGACTCACTGCTGAAGATCTCAAAACCTTCAGGCTGCTCTATGTACACCTCCTCCTTAATGACTCCGTTGAGGAACGCAGTCTTCACATCCATCTGATGAATGTGCCACCCCATCTGCGCTGAGAGAGAAAGGATCGTCCGTATGGAAGAGTACCTTGCGACAGGTGCAAAGGTCTCCTCATAGTCAATCCCCTCGATCTGTGAAAAGCCACGGGCGAAAAATCTCGCCTTGTACTTCTCCACACTCCCGTCAGCTGCCTGCTTCACTTTGTAGATCCATCGCGAACCCACCACTGATTTCCCCACCGGTCTTGGGACAATCTCCCATGCACTATTCTTGACGATCGAATCATATTCTTCGATCATGGCATCAACCCATGCGGGTTCCTCCATAGCTTCCTCAAAAGAGGATGGCTCCGTCACAACACATTGACTCACAAGAGCCATGTATCCAATGTACCGATCCGGTGACTGCCTCTGTCTGCGCTGTGTTGTAGGTGGTCCTACAACCTTCTCTGCATCCCGAGCCAGTCGCTCAGCTTCTGTAGTGCGCATGCGCCCTCTGATGGTTGGCGCTGCCTGGGTGGTTTCTTCCACCTCCTGAACCTCCTTTTGTGGCTGATCCACATCCGGAAGCTCCTCCTTAGGAACTAACAGCTCCTCATCTGCATGCAAGTGTAGCTCCCTCTCAAGCGAACACTGCATGGCTTTCTCCTCCCGAAATTTTATATCCCGTCGCACAACAGTCTTGCGACTGTCTGGCACATACACCCGATAGTTGTGAGGTGTATCAGTGTACCCCACAAATATTCCAACTTCAGCAGTTGGATCCAGCTTCCTTCTTGCATCCTTCGTCACATGCATGTAGACAGGAGATCCGAAAATCCGTAAATGGGAAATATCAGGCCTCTTGCCAGAATAAGCCTCCTCTGGTGTACTCATGCCAAGAACCTTGTGAGGACAACGGTTCTGCACATACACTGCTGTATTGCATGCCTCAGCCCACAAGTGAAGGAGTAGGCCCTGATCATGCAACATCGCCCGTGCAGCACCCACGATCGTTCTGTTCTTCCGCTCAGCCACCCCGTTCTGCTGTGGGTTATGGGGTGCGATGAGCTCTCTCCGAATCCCTTCTGCGCTGCAGAACTCCTTGAATTCAGCCGAGATGAATTTACCACCGTTATCACTCCTTAGAGAAATCACCTTCTTCCCCGACTCCTTCTCGACCAGTGCTTTAAACTCACAGAACTTCGCGAATGTATCGCTCTTCTTCCGCATGAAGAAGATCCAGCACTTTCGAGAGAAATCATCAACAAAGATCACATAATACCTGTGCTTTGCTGTCGAAGCAACTGAGAAAGGACCACACACGTCTCTGTGAACTCTCTCAAGGATCGTCGTGGCGCGACTATCCTTCTCGTGAAAGGTGGCTTTCACATACTTCCCTAAAGTACACCCCTTGCACTGATCTGACTGCGCAAGAGTGCCCTTAGGAAGTCCAGTAGAAATCTGCTGCAGAATCTTCAAAGCTTCATGGTGAAGGTGGCCCAATCTCCTGTGCCACAGTTCGCCCTCATCATCCCGGCTCACCACTTCTCCCGCCTTGCATGCCATAGCTGCGCAACCATCTACTTGCAACTGATAAAGGTTCTTGGTTCGAACCCCTATCTTCCGGGTCTCTCCAGTAGTCTTACTGCGCAGGAAGGCTTTTCCTTCGCTGAAGACCACATCATACTCCTTATCTTCCAACATCGCCACAGAGATCAAGTTCTTCTTCAATCCAGGTACATGCATGACATCCTTCAATACAAAGGATTTACCAAACTCCCTCTGAAAGGATATGGTACCGATACCAGTCGCACTGTATCTACCATCATCGCCCATCTCGATGTGCACACCCAAATCTTTGTCCTCTAGATCTGAGAACAAATCCCGATCTCCCGTCATATGAAATGACACACCGCTGTCCAAGAACCATACCGATCCCAACACACTTGAAACCAAGCATGCGATCAGTGAAAATTCAAGCTCGAACTGTGAAGCCAAAGCTTCTCCATCTGCAGATCTTCCCGCTTGCTTGTTCTTCTTCTTCTTTCGACAATTGGTAGCATAATGTCCGTGATCATGGCAGTGAAAACACTTCACTTTCGCCATATCCTGCTTCTTGCCCTTTGCACCAGAATGAGAGGTTTTCTTACCCTTCCCCTTCTTTGCTTTGGCAACCAAAGCGCAGTTTTCTTCATCAGCTCCCTTTGATGAAGATCCATCTCGAGTAGTCCTCCT
Source organism: Pinus albicaulis (assembly GCA_034641835.2). Classification (NCBI taxonomy): domain Eukaryota; kingdom Viridiplantae; phylum Streptophyta; class Pinopsida; order Pinales; family Pinaceae; genus Pinus; species Pinus albicaulis. The sequence continues at coordinate 1,717,638,552 of CM076580.1, forward strand.
TATCTCCTCCTGCATGAGATCCGCCCAAAGGCACTCCCATCCCGGTAGCTTCTCCCGACCATTGAAACTATCTTGATATGAGTGCCAAGCCTTCGGAAGACCAAGGAGAGCCAGGTCTACCATGTCCTCGTCTTCGATAGTCACCCCCACACTTCCCAGATCATCTCTGCATTGAGTGAACTTCGTGAGGTATTTGGCGATACTGTCGCCCTTCTCCATCTTGATGTTCCTGAGCTTATCTTTGAGCGCCAGCTTCCTTTGGTCGCTCTTACTCTGGAATAGATCCGTCAAACCTTTCCACATTAAATATGGAGAAGCCTTTCCATGCAGGCTGGATACAATATGATCCTTGACGCCCTCCAACAGGATCCTTCGACACTTCGCCATCTTCTTTTGCCATGCATCGACTTCAGCAGGATCAGTGGGATTTTGGACATCCGTATCTACGAACTCCTTGAGACCATTATCTTCTAATACTGCTTCCATGCGATCCTTCCATGCAACATAATTTGAACTGCCTTCAAGAGCATATTCGAGTCGCAAACCGTTGAAAGACATTTTCAACTGCCTAACAGAAAACAAGCTAACATGGAAATTTTGGTTCACCTCCTTCAAGTGCTCTAGTCTGTGAACAAATTATTTCTAGCACGAGAGATTGTATAAGGCCTACCGGACCTGCTTTCCGAAGAAAGATGAATCCGGAGGCTACGGCCCGCATCACGGACTGCAATCTCACAGCCAGTTGCAAATCAACATGTCAAATCAATCTCTGCTTCAATAGCTCTGATACCATGTAGAAATTTGCTGAATAATGATTAATTATTCACCGAGACTATCTTGATCACATACAATTCGAATTTATATGCAACACATAATCTCTTCCACTCAGATCATCACACATGCGGAAATAAATCAAGCGATAACACATCAAATCATCTTACACATTAACACAGTATGTATGGGGAAAGCTTATAGCTGAAAACCCCGCAGCTATTGTGTATATTATAATGGAGAAATCATGTAACAAACTCAGTACAATACTCCTCACAAGTACTCGGTACTTTCTCATAAAGTTACACACAAACTAGCTCAGTTTTGAACAGGTTACTGGTTCAAAACTCACTGCCAATTGCCTTGCCTCTATTGCGCAATCCAGGCCTGTCTATATAGAGATCCAAGGTTCGAATCTCCTTGGCTTGACTACGCAATTGTCATGGACAAATCCTCCAAGTGTGGTGCAAATCTCATGCACAACTGATGTCGCCATTGATAGCTAACTCCACCCTTTCATCTACCTCTTTCACTGGTCTCCACTGAATTGATCATGCACTGTAGTGAACTGATGTGTTCTTGAGTTGAATAATGAGTTACTAATTAATGAATTAAATAATATTTAATTCACTCCACTCATAACTAATTGATTAGCTAGTTAAACTAATCTCAACCAGTTCAACTAAAATAAACGAACACAACTCCACTAGCTGTCTCATTAACTCCCTGAAACCATGCCAGAAGTCTAACTGGGCTATGTCCACAGTATCAAACCCTTGGGAATAGCGTAATTCCTCTTTCGGATGCTAGCCATACATTTCAGGCGAAGTGCTCCAAGAGAGAGTAAGCTGTTGTTTAGAGTCCAAATATTATTAAGGGTAAATAATATTTGAGGAAAAAACTTCCCTATTTTAGGAGAGGCGGTCACACAAACCAGCCTTCGACCTCTTCGACCTAAAAAATAGAGTCCCATCTATTTTTACCAACATGACCAATGCTCCAAGAATCTCAAACTGGAATCCCCGAACCATGCTCCATATGTCTAAAAATAGACATAGTCTAAAAATAAACTTTGCCTGCGGGCCCACTTAGTGAAGGCGACTTCATTTCACTAAGCTCCATCATCTTGCTGCATTTTCAACAACCCTAATACCTCCAAGTTCGAATATGGTCGAAAAATGGAGAATATAGCTGTTGAATATGATATCACCACTAAGTTCTTGGCGAAAAATCATGCAAAATTGACTACCCACACGTCCAATTATGATAGCCTTTCTGCACCTCTCAGAATCTTTCTGATACCCCCAAGATTTCTTGGGGCAAGGTTTTGGCCTCTTGCCAGCTTAGGGTTCTGCCACTTCTGCACTGATCTGCTCCTGCTCCGCCGCTCCTCCTTCGCTGAATGTAAAACTTGTGTTTTTTATACACCCTCGTCAGCATATTTTACAAGGAAGAGGCACATGGGCAGTTGAAAAATGGAATAAAATATTGGCGGGGATGTCGGAGGATCAAATCTTGCCCCTCACCAACTGGGCGCATAAAATAACAAACTCATGTCTTTTTAAGTTTTAAAAATGGCGTGATTTGCATAACAATTTTACTTGATTTATGTTTGATTTGGAGCCACCCATTGGGGGCCAGCCCCTTGTGGGTTGGGCGGGTTCAACCCCAGCTTGAACCCCTCCACGTGGTGCTATATCAATGGGCCACCATATATGTTAACAATTCATACGTGGTTTGAAACCTGTGGTTTAAACCCAACCTCGTGGACCACGGGTTTCAAACCACGTATGAATTATTAACATATATGGTGGCCCATTGATATAGCACCTCATAGAGAAAAAATCCACTCATGTTGGGGGCACATCCTTGTATGAACATCATCCATGTACATCTTCCCATTTCCAACACTATATCAAGCGGCCTACCCCATTTTGTCACTGGTCCCAGAGACGTAGCCCACACTGGGTGAACTCCGTTATCAACGTCTCGTGTTTTTATGTTGCTGATGGTTGTCTTGTTTCCCTTCTTTATAACATGAACATGTGTTATTTTATGCTCTTTTAAAATGAAATTCTAACAACATCATAGAAGTAAAATATCATGCGTAAATCTGGTAGCTGACAAACTCAGATCAAGTGGTATCATAGCGGTCTTCTTGCTGATGCGAATTACAAGCGTGAACAATGATTTAACGTGTAGCAATGGAGGATGGAAAATACATGTACGAGGCCATGCTCATGATGTCCAAAATGGTGGAAATGATGTATGAAGCTTATGAAAGACATGAGAAAGAAGAAGTATAAAGCGATGGTTCATCCACATCTTGCAGTGAATATTCATCACCCTCACCATATTCTCATCCTTCGAATGAGGAAATCAACCACAACCTTCAAGCAGATAACGTTGAATTGAAAGTGCTTCTACGAGAGGAGAAAGAGGATAAGAAGAGAGTGCCGATTCAGTTGCAAGCCATAGAGGCCACCTTAGAAGAAATGAAGTGCAACGACCAGAGCCTTCAAGTAAGGGATGCTGAATTAAGGAGGCTTCTTAAAGAAGAGAAAGTAGAGAAGCAGATGTTGCAGCGTCAGTTACGAGTCCTAGAAGAGGCTTTGGAGGAATTGAAGTGCAACAAAGGCTTGAAGAAGCCATCATCACCTGTTTCTGAATCGACATTTGAGGTAAACAATGTTGATTTTTCTTCAATTTTGTCTTCACATGCTATGATTTCTATGGGAAATGTGGAGATACCCATTATAGGAACTAGCATGGGACTCCTCACCAAGATGGGATACAAAGGAGGAGGAATTGGCGTTAATGGCCAAGGCATGATTCAACCATTGGAGGTTGTGCAGAGACCTCGTTTCATAGGTTTGGGATACACTGAAGGACAATACCCGAAGGTGTCATAAGCTCCCAATGTATGGTTGAAACCATTGGGGAAAGAGAATGATGGGAACACTTCACCATCATCCTATGACAACGCACATGGCAGTGAAAGAGCTGAGGCAAGCTCTCGTCACCATGATTGCACCAGAGACAACCGAGAAAGGTATAACAAGTCTCTGTATTCTAATATTCATTTTGATTAAAAGCATGTCGCTAATAATGAACATAGATCATGGTGTCAAAAAACATGTAGCTTTTGTGGATTACATAACCATGTATTTTCTAAGTGTTGGAAAAGAATGAAAACACAAAGGAGGACGAGGCTTGAAAGGCCTTCTCCACTGCAGGAAAAGAAGAAGGTAAAGCAGGTCTGGAGGATGAAGTATCATTGCATTCATTGCGATAGAAGTGGCCATCAAAGAGCCACATGTTGGAGGCTCCATCTAGAGCAACGCCTTAAGGACATAGCGTTAGTGCAGGAACCAGCTGAAACAAATGTTCGAAAAGGAAATGCGCCACAGAGAGATGATCCATTCACTTTGATTAGTGAGAGATGGTTTTTATAGGTTTGGTAGTGTGTCATGGCCTTACTTTGTAAACCACATGTTTCAATTTAAAATGTAAAAGTGATGATGTGTTTTCCATCACTTGTTTAATGACAATGATAATTTGGCCTTGTATTGATTGCTGGGGTATTGATTCCATTTGATGTAAACTTGACCACAAAGTATGTTTATAAACTTGTGGCAAGTGTATGGGATGCTTGGGTCATAGATTGGTCGCGTAGTTAAGCATGTAATTTTCAAAATATTGTACTACGGGTTTCAGAGGATGTAGGTGTCGGCTCATCGCTTATGGCTTCGAAGGACAAAGGTGAAGGAGAATGAAGGGTGACCTTTTAGGACACGTGTGGTGCAGACAAGGTACAAAGTATATGCATATTATGTTCATGCTTTTGGTGGACCAAAAGCTCCTTAGTGAGGAGGAGTGATCTAGGTGGATCCATACACCCTCAAGAGACCAAGAGGGCTTATGATAGGTCAAAATTCAAAGTGGTCGGATTGCTCTCAAACTAGGTTCAGATCAAAGCACTCGTCGCCCTGATTCCAATGGTGTGAACATATGTCCAATTCGAGTCGAATGGAGAAGTTAGAGCAAGTAAAATTTTTGGTCAAAGTTGGGCAGTGGGCCAGGTTTAAGTGTCCCACAAATTCATTGTCAACCAGCAGGGAACCCAACTCTCGAAAATGGGTGAAATTGTGGCCTAGTTAATTTTCCCAATGACCCTTATTTTTGTTAGCTTTAAAAATGACGATTAAACATTAAAAGCCAAAAAACATATTAAAAAATGAAGTGGCAGGCCATGACCACCACCACCCCCGTCGGACCTTATTATATAAAAAATATTAAAAGTGTGGGGTAGCGGGCCATGACCCCCGCCACACCCTCCGCCCACGACAACAACATATGGTCGTGCGTTAATATGGATGGGTCAAGGTCCGGTTGACTGGGAACCCTGCTTTGTGGCCCACGACACTGTCAACTCAACCATAACCATTATAACAATGGCATTATATATATATGGGTCGGCAGCAATCGAACCCGCCTGGCCACGTAGGCCGGCCCGATCCACGGGTGCCCAAACATTCAAAACCATTACAACCAACCACACAACCCAAAACTTATCGCCAAACCATATTTAATATATTTCAACAAACATAAAATAAAATAAAATGACGACCCAAATGTTAGGCAGGGTTAAACCACAATGTGACAATTTAGGTGGAGGTCAATGGGGTTGGAACCCCTGACCTCCCGCCTTTGACTCCTCCGTCGAACCACTGTGCCATGGGTGGTGGCTTTGTAAATTCTGCCACCCCACCACCTTATAAACATGAATTTTCCATTCAGATGGAGGAGGAGGCCGAGCAGGAAGAAGGAGGATGGACTAGCAGAGTAGGAATGGAGAACCATGAGTGCATCCACATAGGCACCCTATTTTTCGGTGGGCGGAGCCGCCTATGGTTTTGTGCATGGGTTTGCACATGGTTTGCATTGATGGTTTTCAGCCCTTGGTATTTTGTAGATTCGGCCAAAGGAACTACGATTATGTTCTAATACAGGGTTAATGGATTGGGGTTTATGAATGCTTCGGCATGTATATATATGTGTTATAACATTAAAAGGAATATAATGAAAAATCAAGTTGGTAGTCCCGATTTGGGATCCAGGGGAAATATTTGTGTATATATGTTTTATGTTTTATGCTCTCGTTATTGTTTATTTTATGTTTTTAAGATTCGTTTGCAGATAATTTCTGTACAGGGTTAAAACCTACATTTGGTATGAGAAATGTTTTGGCTTCAAGGGGACGCCTTTACTGCTAAGGATTTTTTTTCTCGGGCCTGTGGTAGACCCTGCTCAATGGGAGATCTGCGGTATCAATTCTTACGATGAAAGAAGATGGCAAGAAGTGGAAAGATAGAGATCGATGAATTTAATGGTCAGAGTTTTGAGTTGTGGAAGCTTAAGATGGAGGATCTACTGGTGGATAAAGATCAATGGATCGCGGTAGATCCAGGTACTAAACAACCATGAATTTTAGATGAAGACTGGAATAATTTGGATCGGAAGGAAAAGATCAAAATATGGTTGTGTATCTCAGATTCGATATTGTTGAATGTATCTGGGCAAGCTACGACGAAGACTTTGTGGGACAAGTTAGGGACTTTGTACCAATCTAAGTCTCTGGAGAATAAATTGTTCCTAGGAAAAAAGATGTATAACCTCAGGATGAAGGATGGAGACTCGGTGACAGAGCATCTAAATGCCTACAATATTGTGGCAAGTCAATTGTCATATGTTGATAGTAAAATCTCAGATGAAGATAAGTGCATCAGTTTGTTGTGTTCTCTACCAGATTTGTGGGGCAGTCTGGTTATTGCAATAGGTAGCAATACAACTACCTTGAATTTTGATGAAATTGTCTCAGCCTTGTTATCGGAGGAAACGAGACAGAGAAATATGGAGGTCAAGAATGGAGATGCCTTATATGTACGAGGAAGGTCCCAGAACAGAAACAAAAATAAGCTTTCAATTGGGATATCTATATCTCCAGGAAAGCATTCAAAGGTGCGCTGGAAATGTGGAAAGGAAGGGCACTACAAAAAAGACTGCAAATCTAAAGCTCTTGAGAAAGCAAATGGATCTGATGATGCTCTGTTGGGTATGTGTTATATTCTTTCTACGAATAATCATGCGTGGGGGGGTCACAAGGGGGGGCGGTAACCCCCCCTTTTCGGGGTTTGGGGCAGTAGCCCGGCGAAATTTTTTGGTCCTTAATTTCTAGTGGGCGGTCCACACCCATGGTTTTGTGCATGGTTTTGCAAATGGTTTTGGGGTATGATGGTTTTCGTCCCCTGGTATTTTTGTAGATCCGGTCAAGGGAACTATGGTTATGTTCTAATCCAAGGTTAATGGATTAGGGTTTATGTATGCTTCAGCATGTAAATATATGTGTTGTAACACTAAAAGGAATATAATGAAAATCAAGCTGGTCGTCCCGAATTGGGATCCAGGGAAAATATCTGTGTTTATCTGTTTTATGTTTTATGCTCTCGCTATTGTTTATTTTCTGTTATAAGATTCGTGTGTAGATAATTTATGTCCAGGGTTAAAACCTACATTTGGTATCAGAGCTGTTTCAGCTTCAAGGGGATGCCTTTGCTGCTGAGGGTTTTTTGCTCGGGCCTGAGGTAGACCCTGTTCAGTGGGAGATCTGCGGGATCGATTCTTGTGGTGAAAGAAGACGAAGAGTGACAGAAAGATAGAGATCGAGAAATTTAATGGTCAAAGTTTTGAGTTGTGGAAGCTCAAGATGGAGGATTTGCTGGTGGATAAAGATCAGTGGATCGCGGTAGATCTAGGTACTAAACCAATGACAATGTCAGATGAAGACTGGAAGAAACTGGATCGGAAGGCTAAGAGCACAATACAGTTGTGTGTCTCAGATTCAGTATTGTTGAATGTATCTGAGGAAGCTATGACGAAGAATTTGTGGGAAAAACTTGGGAATTTGTACCAATCTAAGTCTCTGGTGAATAAGTTGTTCCTGCGGAAAAAGCTGTTTAACCTGAGGATGAAGGATGGAGACTCGGTGACAGAGCATCTAAACGCCTTCAATAATGTGGTAAGTCAGCTGGCATCTATTGATATTAAAATCTCAGATGAAGATAAGTGCATCAGTTTGTTGTGTTCTCTACCAGACTCGTGGGACAGTATGGTTATTGCAATAGGTAGCAATACAACTACCTTGAATTTTGATGACATTGTCTCAGCCTTGTTGTCGCAGGAAATAAGACGGAGAAATATGGAGGGCCAGAATGGAGATGCCTTATCTGTACGAGGAAGGTCCCAAAACAGAAACAAGAATAAGGTTTCGAGTGGGAGATCCAAATCTAGAGGGAGATCTAAATCTCTTGGAAAGTTTGTAAAGGTATGCTGAAAATGCGGAAAGGAAGGGCACTAAAAAAGGGAGTGCAGATCTAAAGCTCTTGAGAAAGGAAAGGGATCTGATGATGCTCCTTCTGTAGAGGCAAAAACCATCTCGGATGAAGGTGGGAATGTGTATTTGGCTTCTTCTTCAAATACACATGTAGATCATGAGTCATGGTTGATTGACTCATGTGTATCCTTTCACTTCACTCCCCATCGGGAGTGGTTTTGCGAGTATGAGAAATATGATGGCGGTGATGTCTTCCTAGGGGATGATAGGAAGGCTAGAATCGTCGGATGTGGAAAGGTGAAGCTGAAGCTGCAAGGTGGAAGGATTAGAACACTTCCCGGTGTTCTGCATATTCCTGCATTGGCCAGAAATCTGATTTTTGTAAGCAAGATGGATGATGCAGGTGTAAAAACAGTGTTCGAGAAAGATGCCTGCAAGATGGTTCGGGGAGCACTGGTATCAATGTGGGGAGTTCATACTGGAACCCTGTACAAGCTACAAGGTAGCACTGTTATTAATGGGTGCAACAGTTCTGTGGTTCCTAAAAGTGGAGCGGAAAGCCTAGCTGTATCTGGAGAAAAGACCATGCTGTGGCATCAAAGGCTTGGACATATTGGAGAGAAGGGCCTTCGAATACTACATAGAAATGGTATGGTAGAAGGTATGTCTAATTTCTCTCTAGATTTCGATTTCTGTGAACATTGTGTATATGGGAAGATATTAAAACTTGTGCATAGTGATGTGTTTGGATCTGTGTCAGTTCCATCACTGGGAAATTCTGTGTACTTTGTTTCATTCATAGATGACTTCTCAAGGAATACATGGATAAATTTCTTGAGGAAGAAATCTGAAGCTTTTGACAAATTTAAAGAATTTAAGGCTCTAGTGGAAAACCAGGCAGAGAAGAAGATAAAGGCGCTGAGGACAGATAATGGTGGGGAGTTCTGCAAGAAGGAATTTGAAGAGTTATGTAGGAAGTGTGGTATAGAACGGCAGAAGACTACTCTATACACACCTCAGCAAAACGGATTTGCAGAAAGAATGAACAAAACACTGATGGAAAAGGCAAGAATCATGCTCAATGGTACTGGGTTAGGACAAGAATTCTGGGCAGAGGTAGTGGAGACTGCATGTTACTTAGTTAACAGATCACCTTCATCGGTGTTGGAGGATAAGACTCCACCGTAAGGAGGTATGTAGCCCAGAAACCCTCTCTTTCACATCTAAGGGTATTTGGATGTGATGCATATGTACATGTTCCAAAGCAGAAAAGGACCAAGCTGGATAATAAATCTGAAAGGTGCATCTTTATTGGGTATAAGGATGGTTTAAAGGATTACAAGCTTTGGAACCCAGAAGCAAGGAAGGTTGTGTACAACCAAGATGTGGTGTTTAGAGAAGTGAAAGACGTTGTTAAACATGAAGTCCTACCAAAGGAACCTGAGAAGATAGAGTTTGAGCTAAAGGAGGATGAATCAGACTGCACAACAGAACAAGGTTTAGAAGATGAAGAGCCACAAACTCCAGCTATTAGAAGATCAGTTCAGGAAAGAAGGCAACCAGAAAGGTATATTCCATCTGCTTTCTATTCAAGTTTTTCCTTAACTATAACTGATGATGATCTCAGAACTATCAGGGAGGCAGTAGATTCAGAGGATGGAAAACTCTGGAAGGAGGACATGGTTGATGAAATGGCATCCTTGCACAAAAATGAGGCATGTGATCTGGTGGAGTTGCCGGCTGGAAGGAAGCCCATCGGGAGCAAATGGGTGTTTTTGAAGAAGATGAATGTAGAAGGCAAGGTGGAGAAATACAAAGCTCGATTGGTAGAAAAAGGTTATTCCCAGGTGCGGGGAATTGATTTTGGTGATATTTTTTCTCCTGTCGCCAAATTTACTTCTATTAGATTACTTTTATCTGTTGCTGCTGTATTTGATTTTGAGATAGAATAGATGGATATGAAGACAAAATTTATTCACGGGGATCTAGAAGAGGAGATCTACATGAAGCAACTTGAAGGCTTTATGGTGAAGGGTAAGAAAGAACTAGTATGCAGGCTGAAGAAGTCTCTGTATGGGTTAAAACAGTCACCAAGGATGTGGTATCAGAAATTTGATACCTATATACGGGGACTTGGCTTCACCAGAAGCAAAGAGGATCACTGTGTTTATTTTAAATTAATTGGTGACCGTGTTATTTATTTGGTCTTGTATGTGGATGGTATGTTGTTGATTGGAAATGACAAAGAAATTATCCAAGATTTGAAGACCCAACTATTCTCCAAATTTGACATGAAGGATCTTGGTGCTGCAAACTATATTTTGGGCATGGAAATTAAGAGAGATCGGGCAAAGAGGAAGCTCTGGTTAAACCAAAGGAAGTACGTCGAGACTATATTGCAGAGGTTCAATATGCAGGATAGTAAATCGGTGAATGTTCCTATTCCTGTGGGTGTAAAGCTGTTTGCTGAACAATGTCCCAAGACACATGAAGAAGAGGACGATATGTCTCATGTTCCATATGCAAGTGCAGTGGGTAGCCTGATGTATGAAATGGTCTGTACTAGACCAGAAATTACACATGCAGTGGGAGTATTGAGCAAGTTTATGTCAAACCCAGGGAAGGAGCATTGGACAGGAGTGAAGCGGGTTTTCAGATATTTACGTGGCACTAGTGATTATGGCTTGTGCTACCAGGGAAGACCAAGATTGGAAAGAATGTTGGACATTCATGGTTTTGTTGATGCAGACTGGGCTGGAGATTTAGACCAAAGAATATCTACAAGTGGGTATGTGTTTAGCCTATTTGGAGGCGCAGTCAGTTGGATGAGTAAAAGACAGTCTGTAGTGGCTCTTTCAACTACAGAGGCAGAATACATGGCAGCCACTCATGCAAGCAAGGAGGAAATTTGGTTGCAGAGATTGTGTTCAAGTATGGGGTTGGTACAACAAGCTATAAGGATAGACTGTGATAGCCAAAGTGCAATTTTCTTGGCTAAGAACCATGCTTACCATTCAAAGACAAAGCACATTGATGTTCAATATCACTTTGTTAGAGATATGGTTGAGGCTAAAAGGGTGTTGCTGGTAAAGGTGGACACTTTGAAGAATGTTGCAGATGCATTGAAAAAGTCTGTGAGCACTCAGAATTTCTCTTGGTGTAGATAAACAATGGGTGTTGAAGAATTGGGCTAATGACTAAGCTGTCCTGTGGCCCCCTGCGGAAAGAAAACAACAAGTGGGAGAATGTTGGGTATGTGTTATATTCTTTCCATGACTAATCACGTGTGGGGGGGGGGGGGGGGGTAAGAGGGGGGGCGATAGCCCCCCCTTTGTGCTGGGTGCAATGGGGGGGTCACAGGGGGGGTGGTAGCCACCCTTATCAGAGTTCGGGGCAGTGCCCCAATGAAATTTTTTGGTCCTTCATTTTTGGTGGGCGATCCGCGCCCATGGTTTTGTGCATGGTTTTGCACATGGTTTTGGGGTACGATGGTTTTCGGCCCCTGGTATTTTTGTAGATCCAGTCAAGGGAACTACGGTTATGTTCTAATCTAGGGTTAGTGGATTAGGGTTTATGTATGCTTCGACATGTATATATATGTGTTGTAACACTAAAAGGAATATATTGAAAATCAAGCTGGTCGTCTCGAATTGGGATCCAGGGGAAAATCTCTGTGTTTATCTATTTTATGTTTTGTGTTCTCGCTATTGTTTATTTTCTGTTATAAAATTCGTGTGTAGATAATTTCTGTTCAGGGTTAAAACCTACATGCTCCTTCTGCAGAGGCAAAAAATACCTCAGATGAAGGTGGGGATGTGTATTTGGCTTCTTCTTCAAATACACATGTAGATAATGAGGCTTGGTTGATTGACTTAGGTGCATCCTTTCACTTCACTCCCTATAGGGAGTGGCTTTGCGAGTATGAGAGGTATGGTGGTGGTTATGTCTTATTAGGGGGTGATAGGAAGGCCAAAATCGCCGGACATGGAAAATTCAAGCTAAAGCTGCAAGGTGGAAGGATTGGAACACTTCCTCGTGTTTTTCATATTCCCGCATTGGCCAGAAATATGATTTCCGTAAGCAAGATGGATGATGCAGGTGTAAAAACAATGTTCGAGAAATATACCTTCGGGGAGCACTGGTATTAATGCGGGGAGTTCGGATTGGAACTCTATACAAGCTTTAGGGTAACACTGTTATTGATGGATGCAACAATTATATAGTTCCTGAAAGTGGAGCGGAAATCCTAGCGGTCTCTGTAGAAAAGACCATGCTATAGCATCAAAAGCTTCGACATATTGGAGAGAAGGGCTTTCAGATACTGCATGGTAATTGTATGGTAGAAGGTATGTCTAATTTCTCTCTAGATTTCGATTTCTGTGAACATTTTGTATATGGGAAGCAGAATCGGGTGAGTTTTCCTTTTGGTGCTAAGAGGGCGAAGAAGATATTAGAGCTTGTGCACAGTGATGTGTTTGGACCTATGTCGCTTCCATCACTGGGAAAGTTTGTGTACTATGTTTCATTCATAGATGAATTCTCAAGGAATACATGGATATATTTCTTGAGGGATAAATCTGAAGTATTTGTCAAATTTAAATAATTTAAGGCTCTGGTGGAAAACCAGACGAAGAATAAGATAAAGGTGATGAGGCCAGATAATGGTGGAGAGTTTTGCAAGAAGGAATTTGAAGAATTATGTAAGAAGTGTGGTATAGCATGGAAAATGACTACTCCATACACACCTCAGCAAAACGGAGTTGCAAAAAGAACACACTGATGGAAAAGGAAAAAATCATGCTCAGTGGTACTGGGCTAGGACAAGAATTCTGGGAAGAGGAAGTGGAGATTGCATGTTACCTGGTTAACATATCACCTTCATCAACGTTGGTGGATAAGACTCCACATGAGGTATGGATAGGTAAGAAACCCTCTCTTTCACATCTAAGGGTATTTGGATGTGATGCATATGTACATGTTCCAAAGGAGAAAAGGACCAAGTTGGATAATAAATATGAAAGGTGCATATTTATTGGGTATAAGGATGGTTTAAAAGGTTACAAGCTTTGGAACCCTGAAACAAGGAAGCTTGTGTAAAACTGGGATGTGGTGTGTAGAGAGGTAAAATATGTTGTTAAACATTAAGTCCTACCAAAGTGATCAGGTGATCAAGTCCTTTGTGGAAAAATGCTCAAAAACTTAGTTGCTCAGAATTGGTCCAAACCAGAACGATTGGAAAGAGCTCGAAAAAATGATCCTGTAGACGCGAACGACACTGAAAACCGACGCTGTATGAGAAAGTTATTCAGCTTTGAAGTTTGCTAATTTTAATAAAAAAAATGGCCATATTGACTTTATAAAAGTTTTCATTAAAAAAAGAATATTCCATAGAATATTCTAGGAATATTCCAAGGAATATTCCACAGAATATTCTACGAAATATTCCTCTAGCTGCTAATCAAAGGGCGCCACGTGGCCATCTCGGAGGCCACCACGTGGGCCCAAGGGTCAAATTTCGAAATTGTTGTGTATTGTAAAATTTTGTGTTCGTGGCAGGGTTCGACCCCGGGTCTGGGCGAACAAAGTCGGGCGGCCCAACCGTGGGACAGAGCTATGGTTCTTATTATATAACGGAACACATACATATTTATATTTTTAAATTGGTTTAGGCGGGGCCCAAAAGGGGGCCAGCCCCCTCCTCTCCAGGTGACCTCCGCACAGAACCGCGGCACTCTCATCAGCGCGTAGGTGGCGGGGACGTGGTTCCATGGGCCGCGGACTTAGTTTCTCAGAATTGGTCCAAACCAGAACGACTGGAAAGAGTTCAGAAAAACGATCCTGTAGACACGAACGACACTAAAAATCGATGTTGTATGAGAAAGTTATTCAGCTTTGAAGTTTGCCAATTTCAATAAAGAAAATGGCCAGATTGACTTTATAAAAGTTTTCATTAAAAAAAAAAATTCCACAGAATATTTTGGGAATATTCCAAATAATATTCCACAGAATATTCCTTTGGCTGCCAATTAAAGGGCACCACGTGGCCAGCTCGGAGGCCGCCACGTGGCCCCAAGGGTCAAATTTCGAAATTGTTGTGTATTGTAAAATTTTGTGTTCGCGGCAGGTTTGGGCAGAGAAAGTCGGGCTGGCCAACCATTGGGACAGAGCTGTGGTTCTTATTATATAACGAAACACATACATATTTGAATTTTCAAATTGGTTTGGGCGAGGCCCGAAAGGGGGCCAACCCCCTACTCTCCAGGTGACCTCTGCACAGAACCGTGGCACTCTCATCGACGCACAGGTGGCGGGGACGTGGTTCCATGGGCCACGGGTATGGTGCTATGCACCTATAATATTTGTTATATAATAAAGTCTCCGTGCAATAAGCTCAAAGTTCTTCAATGCATTCTGTTCGGTGCAGTCACGTGGGGCTATCCGTTAGCCCTCCAGAACTGGTGGTAGAAACGGTGGACTCCACCTAATTTGGTGGCCGCTCCTTATTTAGCGGGCCTAAGTGCAGTTTTCCACATTTAGTGGAGGTTTTCTAGCCCTAACTAGGCAAAATTTGTTTCAGTCATAACTTTGGCTAGGGAAGTCCTTTTGAAATGATTTTGTTTTGTTTTGTTTTGGGGGTATTGGAGCATTCTGAAGCTGTTGGAATAGGTTGCAGAGCCATCAGGGCACTCTGTCAGAGGTTTTATCAGCGTATTTGCTTGTGGAGCCACCAGGGCTATGGGAAAGATCAACTGTATTGGGCTATGTTCATCTGTTTGAGGTGAATGAATAGTCAATTTTTACTGTTTCTAGCACTATGATTATGAATTTGCAGCTATTTTAGCCTTTTGAGGCTTTCTTCATGGTGTAATACTTAATTTGAGCATTAATAAAAGAGGGAAAAGCCTATTTGGAGGCTTTTGGACCCAACAGAGGTAGCCCAAGAGAGGGGTGAGCTGCTTAAACAAATGCTTACTGTTATGCTGTGCATTCTTGCTGCTTAATTCCAGAGTTTACTATATTAAAAAATAAATTTTAATAAGTCCACTTTTCACAATGAGACTTATACAGTGATCAAAACACATTTGTTCCATTACAATCCACATTACTTCCATTGCAGAACACCTTAACTTGCTTGTTCACACATAAAATTGGTTAATGAATACTTTGCAATCAGAAAACAAATACTTTCATTGCCAGATCGTTTTAGTGTTTACTTCATATTTATTTAGGCAGAGCCAGTAAGAGGGCCAAAAGCTTCTGGTTTCATCCTTTCTAGTAAAGGTGAAATAACCAGTAAAAGCCCCTACTGTCTATCTCTGTTAAAGAAATATTTAGTTCACACATTTCAGATCACAAAGGAACCTGAGAAGAGAGAGAGAGAGTTTGAGCTAAAGGAGGATGAAACATACTCTACATAAGAACAAGGTTCAGAAGAGGAAGAGCCACAAACTCCAGCTGTGAGAACATCAGTTTGGGAAAGAAGGCAACCAGAAAGTATAGTCCATCTGCTTTCTGTTCAAATTTTTCTTTAACTATCACTAATGATAAACCTAGAACTGTCAAGGAGGCACTAGATTTAGAGGATGGAAAACTATGGAAGGAGGCCATGGTTGATGAAATGGCATCCTTGCACAAAAAAGAGGCATGGGATATGGTGGAGTGTAATATTCCCAAATGGGAAAAGCAAGAATATAGTGCAAAATGCTTGAATAGAAGGGTAAAACATCACATAAAATTATGAGACCAATATGGAGCCTTTCCATTCATCATAACAACATATATATATATATATAATGGGCCACAAATCATATAACAAGTTACAACAAGCCTCCATTGAAGAAATCCATCAATGTTGAGGTGCTCCTACTATATCAAAATGCCAGAGCAGCTGCTATAACACTGTTTAAAGAGCACAACTACAAAAAATGAATACACAGAAGATAAATGGCTGTTATATGCCTCAATAGATACAACTAATGTAGATCTAGGCTTTATACAACCTCCAACAAAGAACCCTAGAGGGTTTTCAGAAATGCACCAATATATAAGATATGAATCAAAGCTCTAGGGCTGAAGATTCACTGCAATAATAAAACTAGAAAGGTGTGGCTGATATGATATGCCGGAGAATGTAGCCTCTTCCAATGGATCATTTAGATGAAGGGCTGATCCCTTCAGTAGAAAACCTCCTCCCCAAATGGTGTATTGAATCCATCCCTGCAACTCCTCCCTAAAATAGCACAGTCCAAGACAGAAAATGCACTGTAGGGGTAAAAAAATAAGTGTTCTAATGCCAAATGCTACAATAAGGCTCAAGGGCCTTCCTTACCAGCCTCCCAATGGAAGGCAACCTTCCTCCACTGAAAAACAGATCTGAAAACACCCAGATGTATTCTCCACTACTACACCCTGCAACTCAGCACATCTCTCAACCGAAATTGCGTTGTACCACAAGACTGAAGCTTTGGCCTAAAGCCTGAATGTGGAATGATAGTGCAATACTCTTCCTTTGAGGCCTCTCAAGGATAGAGGTGGGATTCCCGACCAAGAACACCCTGTGCCAAACAACACTGAAATATTAGCTAAACAACTAAAGAAAGATATATGTCTAAACAAACCATATATTCAGAAATATCAAATACATAAACATGGATGAATATGACTGCCATCCTCTTCCTTATATAAGTTGTGAGATTCCCCACCCTTGGCCCCACTCATTTAAGACACTACTTCCATGCAAAGAGTCTCCAACTAAAACTGCGTTTTCCCTCATTGAATGCCACTACTGTATGACAACGTTGTTGATTTGGTCAAATTTGACCCAGTCTTCATGCTCCAACCCATTTTCACACATAAGGGTGCTTATTTAAGCTGATAAGATGTCCTCCTTTCACATTATCAGTGATTTTATTCCTACTAAGGAGATTTATGGGTCTCCCTACCCTCTTATTCTTCTAACTAAGAAGCAAAATTAGATTTTAATATTCCAATTAGCTACATGCTAATTTAGGAATATTACAATCTTCCCCTCCCAATTGTTACTTGTCCTCAAGCAACTAGAAGGATAGATTTGAAAAATGTAGGGAACCTTCATTCCCATGTGAAGCTCCAATCTCCAAGCTATAATCCATATAAAATGAATCACACTCCAGAATGGTAATTCATAGAGAAACTCCTCCCACATGCTCATGAGAGGTTCCTCATAAAGACTCAAGTCAATCATATGGCTCACTTCATAAAGAAACAAGTGATATACTATAGTAGCCATATAATGTCCCATGTTCCTCTTGAATCATGAAGAAGTGTGGGAAGTTTCATTCCCCATGGACACATCCAACCAATGTGTCACCCCTCCAATCATGTTCCCAAAAATAATAAGAACATCATCAACATATGGGATCACAATCAAATTCATGCTAGCTGGCATGTGTAGTAATGGAGAAGGACAATGGTCCCTCAAGTGCATCCAATGCAGTTTTACTCCTAACTGCATCAGAATATGGCATGATGAGTGGTTTCCAAACAACTTGTTTACTTCCCCAATCTTCTCACATGCTTGGAGAAGGTGTATGATGTATGGTGAAAATTGAACATACTTTGCATAAGATATCATCTCCCCAAGATCTCCTAGGGAATGGCCATCATCAAAACTGCTTATGGCCTCAAGTAGACCATGAAGTATAGAAGAAAGAGTGCCCCCTCTTGGAGCAATTCCCTGCACATGAATGGTAAGAAAATGCAAATACATAGTAAATGAATTATGATGTACATAAATACAATCTTTACCATTTACTTGGTTTAAGCTAGTAAGGTGGCTCATAGATGGGCCTCCTCTCACTCCCAATGAGATAGGAAGTGGTTGTGATAACTATACCAAAGAGTTATGTCTCTCCTCATCCTTCAAACAATCCATGCATCTCCTCTTAGCCTTCCCAAATGAATCCCTCCAAGATAGTATGGTATGATCTTATAAAACCAGTGGGATTGGAGAGCAAACCATCATATGCTGCATCTAGTAGTTTCTCCTTGAGCTTAGAAGCTCTAGTCAAGAAGATCCTACTCTGAAAGTAGATGACCCCATCTCTCACTGCATATCTCCCATCAGATAACTGGCCATCAAGCACTCTGCATGAAAAGAGATCCTCAGAGTATTACACTAACAGCTGGGATCTCCAGTAAGGGTCAATACTCAATAATGACAGCGCTGCTGATCTATCATGTGAATCACCTATTATGTTGCTGCTTTATTCTTTGACATCTCCCATGCCAAATTCATACATTGGGATGCTACAATCTTACCTTTGCTGCTCCTCCTGCAACAGCTCATGCTCTAGTGAAGGTTGAACTTTTTGGATGCTAGCCTTCCATGAAAAGCTATCACCCATAAAAAACTTTCTGAGTTTTTCCAATGTAAGCATGAGTGGCCACCAACCTCTACCAAATATGGAAGATTCCTCCCAATGTGGAAGTGTATTTTGATTCTTCAAAGCCATGGAGTTCTCTCTTTGCACCATGATGGCACTATCCATCCCTGAAACATCCTCTCTCAGCGCAAGGTGTTTGGTGAGAGTGGGTAATACTGATATTGGGAGAATATCTCCCTCCTCCTTAAGCCTACCCCAGACTCTCTGCACTGTGTCAAGTCCTCCTAAGGTTCTCACCCTTCTGGAATCTATGAGTGGTGCAACTAGATGTGATGCATCTCTCATCATTTCCTGATTTGGTGGTCTCCCAGGTGGAATGCCTCCATGTAATGAGACATCAATGTCAAGAGTAGACTGCATATATAAGTGGACTGCTTTCCCTGCTCTCATTGCGCAAATCAATCTGCCTCTTTTGTGCATTAAACTTCTGAAATAGATAGGGGTGTGTGCTCCTAATCATATGATGCTAGCCATCCTCCCTACCTTCTCCTTTCATCTGCAAGGTCTCATAATCTATCAATAATGGCACATGCTGCTCATGGATTGTTCCTTGATCTCCACATATGAGATCCTTTGGAACTTCTTGTAATGATACAAGAGCTCCTCTCATTGGAGAAATTGATCCATCTTCCTCTCCATGAGGTACTAGATCTGCTCCTGATGTGATAGCGTTGTTACGAGGACAAATTTGACTAAGAAAACATCATGGAGTTCACTCTCAATTAAATTCCATAACTCTGTGCTGACATATACTCACATATTGTTCTCATATTTTATTTGAAGCTATATCTTTATATGCATGATGATTTTTTTTAATATATAATCAAGACCAAGGCACAACTATTGCATGAAATATACATTTCTTGATATAGAATAAATTATGATGATGGACTAATGTGCGTCACTAAAGCTTGTTATGTGACTGCAAATCTAAATGGCCCATACTGCTGTTCTTAGGTCATGGGTAGCTCTTATGTTCATTTATTTTCAACATATTTGAGCATTCCCTTCCCTCTATTTATTTCCATGTAAATATTTTTTATCATGTACCTAACATTTACATAAAAATGTGATTATGAGAACTAACATGTTATGTACATGCACTCACACTCACACTCACATTTAGGGGGTTAATGACATACAAATGTTTTAGGGTTGCTATATATATTTATAGAGTAATTTTTTATTTTTTATTTATTTATTTATTTTTATTTATTTATTTATTTATTTTTTTAATTTTTAATTTAATTTTATTTTATATTTTATATTTTATTTTTTTTATATTTATTTTATTTTATTTTATTTTATTTTATTTATTTATTTATTTTTTTCAGTAGGAGTTTTACATGAAAACTTTTTATCTGAGGATATTTTTATAATACATGTATTATTGGGGAAAAAGATGGGAGGCACAAGATGTATGTTTTTATTTTCAGTTTCATTCTGAGCCATGGGTGCTATATGATTTCCTTTGTGATATGTGTGTGTGTCCTTAGTTATTGGCACACATGATGATATGGATAAAAAGGATATTTTCTAGATTACTTTTATTTTATTATGATGAGCACATAAGTATCGAGAGCAAAAAATGAATCATAAGTATATGAGAGGGGCCCCACCTACCAAACATTATAAAGAGTTAATTAAATTTTAACTTGCTTTTTAGAATACTCATTTCCCAAATTATAACAAATGTTAATTCACATAAAACAATAATGAATTTTGTTAAACAGTTGAACTTTCCAACTTTTTTAAAAGCATACAAAAGGGAAAGGATTCTATGAAGGAATAAGAGAATACTCTATGAGGAGAGGTATGCACAAGTTTTATTAGTTGTCATTTATTCCTCTTGACTATTATTATATGAGTTCAAGAAGTTGATCTGTGGTGGTAGTAGACCCATTCCAAGGGGAGACAAGGGTTGCAAGGTAGATAATATCATTCTTCTAAGGATTTTATATGTAATATTTATTTTCTGCAATTTTATTTTGCTGATAGAAGGTATGGATTTTTAAGCTAGTGCTAATAGTTGTTGATTTTGTAGAGAAACCTTGATGATTTAAATATATCAGGCCACCCAAAAGGTTTCATGTAGTTGTTTCGTATTATTATGCTTCTTTGAATGTTTATATATGATTTCTTGACATTGTAAACATTTTGAATTGAGCTTTGGCCAAGATTTTTCACAAAAAGTTACTAAACAAAAGTATGTACTCACCATTTTTTACATAAATCATTCATTTTCAACCACATATTTAAGTGCATGCTTCTTTGAATTCGTTAATATTTACATGAGTAGTTTTTCATTAAAGTTTATCATTTTTTTAATGTAATATTTACAACATATTTTTATCAAGTGTTTGCATAGTTTTGTGGCTCATGAAACACTCTTTTGCATTGATGTATATTTATCCTTTTACTTTAGCTTCAAATTGCTTTTATTTTGTTATATATTTTGTATTTTGTATCATATTTTTGTTGTTGTTGTTGTTTATCTTGTATAAATTTTATTTTTGCACTTCATTTTGGTTCTGTACATAATAATTAATGAGTCTTTTCTTTTGTTGTAAATCAACTTGTGAATTCCCTAAATTACTCATTAAATTAAAGCGTAAAACACTTGGGCCTAGTCTCATATCTAAATTTCCCGGTGAGATTCGAGGATTTGACGAGGAAGCATAAAAACTACTTCTCATCAACACCTTAGTTTCTCAATCCACTGACATATCAACTCCTTAATGTAGATTTCACCCAAATTTTACCACTTTCAACGTGGTGATCAAATTTATTTCAATCTACCTTGCCTCATTTGCATCCATGCAAAATCCTTTGATATCCCTATGCATTCATGATTGTTGATCGGGCTTCAGTTCCACGCTCTTATACAATCAACATCCCTAAAAATATGCAATCTTCAATAAATACATTCTAAAACCATGAGTAAAATCAAGTCATCTTATACAACACTTAGATATCTAAAGTTCTTTCCCCAAATTGATCTCAATACAATACAAAAGCATCGACTCCTATGAAAACCTTAAATTTTAAGCCCCTTTAGCACTAGAGCTTCACTAAAATCAAACATGTGACTATAGGCTCGAAACATGTGCTTAGTCTTAAAGGCGCTTAGGCCTATGTCCCTCTCTAATCAACACTTTCATGTTATAAATCACAAAGTGGTCAAACCTCAAAACTTAAAAGATTATCTCATTTCATTGCATGGGACCATAAGTGAAGACCGAGCACTCAAGATCTCATATCTTGCGGCTTTCCTTGGCATCATAATTCGCCTACATTTGTACTTAGCCGATGAATTTTTCTGACAACCTTCACAACAAATGACGTCCCCGCATTATCACACTTAACAAATCTCGATGACGAAATTTTAGACATCATATTTTCTACATAGTCTTGAGACTCAAGATTTATTGTTGGAAGTTGAGATAAAATCTTAGGCATGATCAAATCAATATATAGAAGCTACAAAATATGAGGAAAATA
Source organism: Pinus albicaulis (assembly GCA_034641835.2). NCBI lineage: Eukaryota > Viridiplantae > Streptophyta > Pinopsida > Pinales > Pinaceae > Pinus > Pinus albicaulis. Next base: position 1,717,660,641 of record CM076580.1, read on the forward strand.
TTTGTTTCTTAGGCTTGTTTATTTTCAATACTTCCCATCGCTTGTCCACACACCTTAACCCCAACACTTTCCTAGTTGGAAGGTGGCAATAGATGGAAAATAAATTGAAGGGAGTGCTATTTTTTTCTGGGTCCTTTAGTTGGCATAACAACCTAATGGATATTGGATCAACACTAGCAAGGATTATTGGTGCAACTTAGGCTCCCAAAGGCCTAAGAGTCAAAGAGATGACAACTCTGGCAAAAAATTTCACACCATCGTTTACTAATGAGACTTTGAAAAGGACTTGGATTTGCTGATTTTCTAGGTCATAGTGGTTTCAGTTTTGGTAATTCCAAACCCCAAATTCCACTATTAACAAAAATTACAACATTGAAGTATGATATTGGTCCTGCGGAAATTTTACTTGTGAACAATCTTGTTATTCCTCTACTCTCTGCAATGGATAAATCTCAATTATATCATTCATTTGCTTCCATTGATTCATTCACATTGAAAAATATCCATTTACGGTTATAACTCTCACCTTTCAATGACTATGCATCTGAACCCCAATTTGATTATTTGTCATGGAACTAGGACTAGTTCAATCCGTTGTAGGTTACTATGTAACAAGAAGCCAAACAAGCCTAATATAGTCAATGAAAAATGGGTTGTACACTTAAATATAAACTCATGTATGCTATTACCAATTACCTAATTCAATGCAATCTCTCAAAATAATTTATCACTAAACCAAAGGTGGATCCTTACAAAATTTGCAATGTATTTCCCATTCCCCTCTTATCTTCTCGAGTCTCTTCTCACGCTCACCCCTATCACTCACTCACTTCTCTCTACTTATATATATATATAGATTGAATATTTGTTGAGATCCTCTAAAATTGGATCAAGTCACTCAATTCTTAGAAATATCCTAGCTAAACCTAAAATCTCTAACTTACTCAACATATTACTTGGAATAACACATTACATTTCATTCATCTAATTCGTCTCTATTACATCATATTTAGAAAACAAACTTCCTAATCATATATTCATAACCGAATTAAATGAAATCAAATTAAGGGAAGCCACTCCATTTAGTAAATGTGGTAATACTTTCTAGGTCTTTTTGAATTTGAAGAGATGTTCCTGCATCAAATTCCAAAGGAAAAAAATCACGCATTCATGTTCATGAATTTTCTAATTGATGTGTTGTAATAGCCTGTGGTTAAAAGTTCGTGTAATAAAATTTAATAGAGTCAAAATAATACCACGGGCAAGGGACACTTATTCAAAGCTGCATGTTGGGAAAATTATCCCAGTGGGAATCACTTGTTGTGTTTATGGCTAAGGGAAATCATCAAAGGAAATGGCTAAGGCTCTGGAAAGGTAAAAAGGTATTTTTGGCACATTATTTATGAAAATAATGGAAATTAGGAGAAAAGGAAGGTGAAAGGTCACACGTTGCAAATGAGCAGGAAATTGAAGAAAAATAATGGAAAATTGAAGAAAATATATGCATCATTTTTTGTTTTTAAATAAGACTAATATATTAATTTGCACATAATATACAATTCGAAGCTTGTCTCCGGAATTGCTATGCTAGCCAATTCTGGAGCGAGAAGAGTTCAGAAAGAGAAAAATATGATCGCCCCAAATGGGGAAACCGGTCCAAAAATCGCTGTCCTTAGTAGGGAAACCAGCATTAACAAGAAAAGACCAAGAGTTTTCCAAATTGTTCAAGAAAAACATGATAACTGAGATATTAAAAAAAACATAGAGAGATAACCTCTCGTTGCTGTGGTTTCATGTCATGCTATGTGTCATGAGGTAGTGGAGGAGACTCTTCAATGATAAGACACCTGTAATCATTGGAAGAATCCTCTTCCTTCTTTGAATGTTGTGCATAGAGATTGGGCGTGGTAGCGGTGCGCACAAGGCTATCACTACGTTTCCTCTTCTCATCCATAGAGCGTTCTGGGCTGTCGCTTCCGCTGCCTTCGATACTAGAGGAGTGCGCTCTTGGTTTTACTGGCAGAGCTTCAGATTTCTGAGAGTGCTGAGGGGGTGCCAGAGAAATTGTAGATTTCCTGGGACGTTTTCTAGAACCAGACCCAATAGAGCTCGAAGGCGTCTCCTGAAAGATGACAGTGATGGTGGAGGTGACTCGAGGTTTGTCCAGGGAGAATTCATAATGGAATTGAGATGAATTGCCTTTAGGAGGCGGGGAGCGAACGTCTGAATGAATTGAGATCGGCAGCCGAGAGGACTGGCCCCTGCCTCGACTGCGTCTGCAATGCATTCTATGCCTTTGCGGTATGCTTGAGTAGGAGTGAGTGTGATGGAGGCTGGATTGCAGAGGCATCAAGGTTGAGAGGTGGTTGGCATGCAGAGCAGGCAGAGCAGTGGGATGGCAAGAGCGTCGAGGCCAAATGAAGATGAAGGTCACAGAGCATCTCAGAGGGCGAAGGGAAAATCTGAGCCGAAAGGGCTAAGAAGTGAAGGAGGCATGAAGTGAATGACAGTGAAGGAAGGAGCGATGCCATGAAGTAGTGCACAGGCTGGCGGACGGGACGAGCATTAAGGCGAGAGGCAGAGACAGTAAGGTTGACATGAGACGAGTAGCTGGATCATTTAAGGGCGGCAGGAAAGGCCCCATGCATGGCCATGTGGCTATGCCATGTGCCACACAGTGGCGCTACCACATCCTGTCCCAAATTAAGCACCTGCATCCAGGGGCATGGCTTCATTTTGCACCAGTTGAGTGCATTCCTGAATGAGAGAAGCATCATTGGTACTGGAGAGAGGGCTGGTAAAAAGAGAAAGATCCTGTTCGACTCCTTTGTTGGTGAGGAGATCTGCTACCTTATTAGCTGAGCGTTTGACATGCTTAAAGGAGATGGCTTGCTGAGTCTAAAGCCATTGCTCAATTTTTTCAAACCTCGCCACAAGATGCCAACTCTTGGATAACTTGGAGGCGGAGGCTCCCAAGAGGAGGTGAGTGGCCGCATTGATGATAATTTGAGAGTCTCCTTCCTCTTCTAAGGGGAAGAAATTGTGCTCCTGAGCAAAATAGAGCCCCTACAATATGCCTTCCAATTCAACAAAATTGTTTGAATCCCATCCTATTGAGCCATATAATATGATAAGGGGGGTCCCTGCTGAGTCTCTGAAGATACCACCAAAACTAGCTGCACCAGGATTTCCTTTAGAGGTCCCATCAAAATCCATTTTGATCAGTCCACGGGTAGGGGGAATTCAAGAGCTGGGCGAATCTGGATGGTTTGAGGGAGGACGGGTACTCAAAGGGTAGTTGGGGATGGAAAAGTGCCAATTTTCCCAGATGAAGCTTTATGGAGGCTAATTTGGAATGTCCGAGTCCTATCAATGGTGCAGGGCCAGAGTCTCTTGAAGGCTGATGCACAGATTGGTCCAGATGGAATCCAAAGGAGTGATTTGATTTTTGAAGATACGTTTCCTTTCTTTCCAGACCGACCAGAGAAGGAACCCAGGAAGAAGGGTCCAGAGAGTGTTGAGGAGCTTGCTATTGAAAGGGTCAGAATAAAAATTTCTAATTGTATTAGCAATGTCACTTTTGATTATGTTGGATCTTCTACACCAGATGGCTATATTATCCCATAAGTTGTTAGCCAACGTGCATGTATCCATTAGATGTGAGATGGTTTTAGCATAATGCAGGCAATTGGGACATATTGAAGGGCCTATGAAGCCCCTCTTGAGGAGATTGTCCCAGGTGAGAATCCTTTTCTTGCTGAGAAGCTAAAGAAAGGTGGAGATTTTAGGCCAGATGCCTGGTCTTAAAATTTGAGTCCATATCAAATCCCGGGGTTCCTGAGAAGCAGATGTTAGTCATCCATAATTTTCACTATCTAAATATGACTAACTATCGGTTCTAGATTTCTAGAAGCAAAGTTCATGAACATTGTGAGTTCTAGAAATCTCACTACCTTCATTATCCTTAAGATAATTTTTTCACTATTTCATCATCCCATCATGTCAATGCTCATCTCACCCATCCCATAAGACCCATCATGGGCTCATGTCACTCATTTTGTCTTTGTTGTGTCACCTTTGGCCTCGACCCTCTATTTTGTTTTGCCTAATTCCTCCATTGTCCATCTAGGGCTTTTAAGGGCATTTTTTCTTGGTTTCATGACCTACATGGTTAAACATCAACAAGGCTTGTATCTTGATGCTCTTACACCTCCTCCTATTCTTAATATACCTTCATAAAAATTTCCCATCACTCCTATCCCTCAAATTCATCATTTTTTCTACAAAACCTAGTCTATTGCCACAATTTGACACTTTTTAAGACTAGGCCTGTGTTTTTCCCTTTTGGACCCCTTCCCCTCACTCAATCCTTGAAATTACACTTTCCCCTACTCCCTAACATCTATCCATATCCCCCAAAATTTACTTAAGAATTTATTTAACCCTTAATCCCTTCATCCCCCTCCCTCTTCAAGGCAGTCCTAAATCCCCTACCCCAAACCCTAATTTCCTCTTCCAACTAAGCTAGGGTTTGCTATGGAAAAGAGGAATAAGAATAGAAGACCCATATGGTAGGTCATATCAGCAATAATGAAGCCATACCAACTCATAAACATCATGCCTCCATCATTTTCCAAGAATTCATTCCAAGGGCCTAGTTATTTGCCACACCTAGAGCCAATTTTGCTTAAAAATATCTTTCTGACCAAAAAAAGATGAATTTGGAAAATTTGAGATATTTTTTTGTCCATAATAGGGCCAAGAAGAAAAACCTCCTTCATTTTTTACACATGTATCATGATTTTGGAGCAATATAAAAAACACAGGTGTCCCAGGGGAATTTCTGTACTGCTGGAGTGACCTTGGGAAAATAAGGTTTTCATACAGTTGGAGTGTCCAAATGAATTTCTTGATGGGTCTAAAGACAACTAGACTTAAATATATTTCCAATGAGCTATCATGAGATCAATTTGGAGTTAAGCAAGGCCTCCAAAAGTTGTCTGCACCAACATTCTGCATTTCTGCACCATCACTCAACACTTTTTGACTAGTCTTGGGAAACTAAACTTTTTACAAGGCACATAAAACCCAATCAGGAAATAAAATGGTATATTTATAAAGTAGATAGGTTATTCTTTCCAACAAGCTATCACGGGTCCGAATCTGACTTCGGGAAGGTCTTCAAAACATGTCTGCAAGTTGACCCTTTTTGGCGCTGCACACAGGAGAAGTTTGGCCATAATTGCTAAAAATTGGTCAAAATCAATATTTTTTGGGAAGAATGAAAAACAAGTCAAATAATGATGATAGGGCCTCCTTCATAACAACAGATGGAATTTTAGGGGGTATTAAAGCTGCCCTCTAGGTTTTGACAAAGAAGCACTGATTCCACCTCACCAAAAGGAAAAATGACCAAGAGTATCAGTGCAAGGGCCTGACATCTCAAAAAGTACAGCCAGAGGCATTAAAAAGGATCAAAAGGAGGCAAAAATAAGGTAAAGTACCAAAGGATAAAATCATTTCTGAGCATGAGTTTACTATTGGGAAAATAAAGTGTCGAAATTCCAAAATTTGCACTAAGGGATGAAAGGCAAAAGTTGTGTAGGTACCTCCAAAAACAAAAGTGGCTAAGGGGAGACACAAAATGTTTTAAACTGCTAAATTTTCCCACCAGAGATATACCATTGTCAAAATGATAAAAAGAACAAATCTTCAATTGGTCTAAAAATTAGAGAAGCCTCCAAAATGGTTTCCTTATCAAAAATATATTCTGCAAGAGATAGATTAGCCATAAGTGACACTTCTGTAGGATTGTCAAAGATGGCTACCTACAGAAAGTTTGATGAGGACAAACAAACCTAATGTTTCTCACAATGGTGGCACATATGGAAACTAAATAAGCTGTTGATACCTACTAGGGTTTTCACACCAAGAGGTCTTCATTACTTCAAAGAGAAAACATGACAGAAGGTTAGTTGAAAGAAGGTCTAAATTCTTCTTTTCAGTCTATTTCACCAAGCAATCAAAAGCATAAAGTTACAGGGCTAAAGACTCCAAGGTAAAGTGCCAAAATGATCACAAGCTTACTATTTACAAGTGTTGAAGTTCATGAAAAGGATAAAGTCAAGAAAACATTCAAAAAGAGCACTAATGTCACTGTCTGCCTTTTTCCTCAAAACTTTGTCAAAGTGACCTTCTGCTTTTCAAGAATTGATTCATGTTTCCAAAATCTGGGTAGAAGGAAAAGTTCAAGCTTGTTAAATATTTTGTAAATCCAAGGGGAAACATCAAAATGCTCCAGCCAAAGCAAATACCATTTTTTGAATTCTGCCACCTATAAGACAAAGGACCAGAAGGACAATAAAAAAAGGAGAATGAGAACCGTTGGAACATTTCTAGGAGTTTTTCTGCGAAAAATGGTTGAATTTTTTGGGTGCTATGCACAGAGCCATTAGTGCTGCGCACAAAAGAGGCAGACACAGTGAAAAAAAGCACTTTGCTATGCGTTGGAGAGGCAGCGCTACGCACCGACAGAGGCGCTGCGCACATGCCCAGTTCGGGCTTGAATTGCCCACCGTTCAGCGACACTGCGCATAGGAAAGGCTCAACCTGACCCGACGCTGTTCATAGGGAAGGCCCGATAGGAATGGCTAGTTGGGTGGCACTACTGCCCACAGAGGAATTTTGGCCATATTTTCCTAAAAGTGGCCAAAATCATTTTTTCTCCTCATATTTTCCCCTGGTTCCCACTCAAAGTTTGAAAAGTCTTAAGGCACATAGAATTGAAAAGGACAGTGAGGCAGAAAGCAAAAGCAGTGAAGATAGTAAAAAGGGTCATAGTCACCAGTGAGGATGAAATGAAGAATCAAAATGGCAGTGATGTTGATATGGATGCACCACACACTGATGACCAAGCTAAAAAGCAAAACAGAGATATGGAGGTTGATGACACATCATCAAAAGATGAAACAAACTTGCCAAGTAACCATGAGGACAAAACAGAGCTCAAAATGACCTTGATTTTCATGACAATAAATATGACAGTGGTAAAAATCAGAGTGTTGAAGGCAACAGTAAGGCTCACAGCTCTCCCAATGGGCAAGATGAAGATGCACAAAGTGATGGGAGATATAGCAATAATGGTAATGATACCAATAAGTCAGTCCCAAGTACAGAAAAGGGTGGTGCTGATGAACAAAACAAGGACCTAGAAGATAATGAGGACAATAATGAGGCTGATAGCAGAAGAGACAGTGAACAAAAACTCTGCCTCCATGGCAGATGATGAAAGAATGAGTGATGAGCCAAGAACAGAGTTTGAAGAAGGAGTCATTGATAAAGAGGATGATCATGATATTACATCAAGTAAAAGATAAGGCAACCAAGAAGACAGTCATGACATTAGTCATCCTCCTAATGATAATCTAGATGATAACAATGCAGAGAATAAAGAGGAAATGAGTCCAAATGATGAACAAAATGAAAAGAGGGAAAAGAGCATGACAACCTTGGATTTTGGGCCGAGGCTTCTCAACAGGTGTCCAAGACCTCTTGAGGGACCTCTCCACAAATTTTGGGCCAAATTGAACAAAAATCTGTTTTTTATTTTTTATTTTTATTTTTATTTTATTTTATTTATTTATTTATTATTTTTAAATTTTGAGGCCTCTGTGCGCAACACCCTTGGCGCTACGCACAAATTTGGTGCATCCTCAACTTGCAAACTTTACATTTTTGGATTCCTCTCATCATTAGCAGTCTTCTCACAAAATTTTAGATCATTTGGAGCAGTTTTGACCCCTCAAAAGGTTAAAAAAACATCAACATTTTGACCATTCAGGCTCATTTTTAGGCAAGGTGTTGGGCATAGAGAAATGTTGGGATAATGGGTTTTTGGGCAGGAAAATGGCACTAATTTAGGAAAAATCAAGCATTTTTGGAAAGTAGAATCATCAGGGTTTCTAACGAGCCATCACGGAGCCAAATCCGACATCGGGATGGGGTCCAAAACTTAGTTGCAAAAGACCCTATTTTCTGCTGAAGTGGCGTTGCGCACAGAGACTGTCAAAGTGTGTTTTGGACCAAAAGTCAACAAAACACACTCATTTATTGCAAATTGATATTTTTGAGTTTTTTGAGGCAAAACACTCTAGAATTAGGTGCAAATAGTTATATTGGCATTTATTTCTTAGGATATTATGTGCCTTTGGCCTTCCATGGTCTCTTGGCCATAAATGACATTTATGGTTGAATTTGACATTTTCCTACCATATTTAGGGTTTTAGTCGTCCTTTTATCCATAAATAGAGCATGATGCCCTTATGTATTTTGTTGGCATTTGATGAGCTTTGAGAGCAATATACATGGTTTTATGAGCTTGGAGAAGAAATTGGTGTTGTGGAGTTGATGAATAGCTTGTTTGGCTTGATGATGGAGAAACTTGTTTGCAGGATTCCTTAGCTTGGTGAATGGTGATGTCTTCTTAACTTGATTATGTTTTCTTGTTCTTATTACGTTTCGTTCTTCTTAGCTGCTATAAATCAGAAAAGTACAGGTTGAGACATGCTCTTTGAGGCACCTTAGTCCTCCTATTTGTTATAGCCTTAATGTTTTCCTCAGCTGGTTGTGTTTGAAGAATTCTTAGTTGCTCTTCAAACCTCCTTATGCTTGTTAGTTTCATTTATGGATTAATATGCTAGTTAAAAAATATGATTCACGGTATGTCCTGCTTATTTGAGACTGTCTAAAACTCTGTCTTGGAACCTTTCTTTGGAGTATTGTTTGATAGGTTAAGTCAAAGAGGTCTCGTTCGATCTTGCCCTTTGTCCATGTATACCAACTTATTTAAGAGTTCTTTATAGCTTTATTTATGATGTTTAGGAGTTCCCTCTTCATATATTGAGTTATTGTGCTATCTTGTATGTTTTCCCAAATTATGAAGGTGAATTTATTAAAGTTAGAAGCTCTTATGCTTTCTATGTTTCACTAGAATGTTTATCTTGGATATTTATCAGTTTAAGTATTTTTCATTGAGCTTAATGGTTTTCCCTACCTCATGAGTTATAACTTTTAACTATAAGTATTTAAGACCTCCTAGTTTTTCCCAAATTTGATGTCCATCCCATTTCACTCATAACCTTAAGGATCCATTAACCTTGCTAGATTGGCCTTGCACTGCACTTTGATTCATCATTGAGACACCCTTGACTTTCATTTGACTCCATAGCCCAATGGCTTTGACAGACTCTCACTCCACCTATTCCACTTGACCATCTTACCCAACCAAAACAATCAACCAACCCTACACTTAACAACTAGCCTAAAATCAAAACCCTAGAGAAAAAAGAACACATCCTTTACACCCAATAGAGAGAGCCCTCTCTGAGTCCAGGAAGGCTAGGTCCTAGGACTCCAAAGACCGGTTCCATGTTACCTTGTCATTTGTTCTACCATTCTTCCAAATCACAGGACACTAGCAACATAGAAGAGAAAGTGGTAAGCTTCTTGGGTGGAGAAAGTACGTTGAGGAGTGTGGCCCCATTGAAGAATATCCGGATCTTATGAGCATCTGATCTTTCTTTTGCTTAGCTCTTTGTCAATATCATCGTATAGTTCCTCCTGCCAGTTCTCCTACCATTGAGCGGCTGGGAGCCATTGACGATATCCAGAGATAGAAAGGGGTTTCCAAAAGAGATTTACCTGATTATTCACTTGAGCTTGTAGAGAAGCTTGCCATCTGGGTCTATGTAAGAGGTTCGCCAATTTGGGAAATTTTTTCCATGAGTCACCCAGAAGCGGGTAAAGCGTCCTAATCTGATCTCCCAGAAACTATGCTCTTGGATGATAGCCCTGTGTTTCTTGGCTGCATTCCAGATAAGAGATCTAGAGTCCTCAAAAATAAGACAAATAAGATTTGCGGGCGGTCTAATGTTGGCATATTTGGCAGTCCATAAACGGGCCCAGGGAGTGTGAGGCTTGGACATCCAATTCCACCAAATGCGTGCACCCATGACTGTGTTAGTGTGGTTTGGATCCCTCAGCTCCAGTCCTCCATCCATTTTGGGAGTGCATACATCCGACCATTTCACCAGTGCCCATTTACGATTTAATCCGGAAGTTCCCCAAAGGAAATTGCGTTGGAGATTTCTGATATTTTTTAGAACCCATTTTGGAGCTGCCAACACAGAAAAGAGGTAGAGGGGCATGGATTGGAAGACCGCTTTGATTAGGACCAGTTTGCTAGCGATTTTGAGTGATCTGTAGGTCCAGGATGACAGGCGGGCCTCTAATTTGTCTAGAAGTTCTTTCCACGAGGAGTGCTTGATCGTTGAATCAATGAGAGGAGCACCAAGGTATTTAGAGGGAAAAGTGGCTATGGAGAAGCCTATAAGTCTAGAAATGTTGCATTGAATGATGGCTGGGGTATTGAAAAAGAAGATTTGAGATTTAGCTGCATTGATGGTGGTGCTCGAGGCTTCAGAAAAGGTGACCAACATAGACTTGAAGGTACTGGCTTCTTGAACAGAGGGGTGACCGAACAACATATTATCATCTACAAACTGTTGTTGGGTGATCGTATGATTTTCATAGATAGAGATACCTCGAAGAGAGTGGGTAGAGGCTACATGCTAGATGAGACACCCCAAACCTTCTACCATGAGGACGAAGAGGAAGGGTGAGATTGGGTCTCCCTGATGAATGCCTTGAGAGGGGGTGAAAGGGGGAGAAGGAGCCCCATTGACTGGAATGGAATAAAAAGGGGAAGAGACGAGGCTCATGATCCAACGAGTCCACGTGGGGCTAAAACCAAAGGCCAAGAGCATCTGGTTGATGTAGTCCCAACTTAGTTTGTCAAAATATTTGGATAGGTCAATTTTTAAGAGCATACCTGCTTTCCTCAGATGCTTCAGAGAATGAATGACTTCATGGGTGAGAATGATCCCGTCCAGAATTTTTCATCCTTCTACATAGCCTATCTGTTTTGGAGAGATGAGAAAAGGGAGAAGAGGTTTGAGCCCATTGGCGATTACTTTGGAGATTAGCTTGTAGATGAAATTGCATAGGGCGATTGGTCTATACTTGTCGGGAGTGACAGAGTGCTCTTCTTTGGGGATGAGGGCTAGAAAGGTTGCATTCAGTGATGGGAGGATCCAGTGCATACTTCTAGATTCCTATACCAAGTCCCAAACTTCCATTTTGATGCTTTCCCAAAAGAAGTGGAAGAAGATTGAAGTGAAGCTGTCAGGACCAGGAGCCTTGCCATCTTTTAGCTGAGCCATAGCCTGTTCCACTTCTTCGAGGGATACTAGTGTGAGTAACATTTGATTGTGCTCCTCAATGATAAGCTTGGGGATATGCTGAGTGATCTTGCTGATTGCTTACTACCGACATCCCTGAGGTTCCTGAAGGATATGATTGAAGTGACTAAGGAGTTATTTTTCTATTTCCTCATGTTCTTCTAACCGATCCCCTTGACTGTTGTTGAGAATGGAAATGCGGTTATGAAAACGTCGCTGAATGGTGGAGCGATGGAAGAATTTGGTATTATTCTCCCCTTATTTGAGCCAACGAATTGTTGTCTTTTTTTTCCATAGTATTTCCTCTTGTAGATATTGCTCATCCAGTTTGGTGAGGAGGATCTTTTCTTGGAGTGCTAGAGAGTCTGATTTGCCCTCTTGAATGATGCACTGCTGTAGCTTCGACATTTGCTGCTCCAGTTGCTTCTGATGCTGGAAGATGTTCCCAAAAATGGAATGATTCCATTTTTTTAGAGAGTATTTGAGATTCTTAATTTTTTGCTGAAATTGATACATTTTGGAACCATCAGGTGGTGTGAAACTGCTCCACCAAGTGGTGACCAAGTCTTTGAAGTCCGGATGGGAAAACCAGAAGGGTTCAAAACAAAATGGTCGATTGTTAGTGGATCCTGGACGTGACCACTGCAAAAGGATTGAACAATGATCTGAACCCGCAGAAGGAAGTATGGAGGAATAGATGTCACCTCCCAGATGGATCGCATTGTCTGAGATGAGGAAGCGGTCCAATATTGAGGCTATCTATTGTGAGCTAGATCTTCTATTGTTCCAAGTGTGCATACCATTAGAAAATGGAAGATCAATAAGCCAGTTTCTTTGAATGAAATATTTGAAGTTGAGACTGTCCATCTCAAGCCTGGGTCGTCCTCCTTTTTTTTCCTCAAGCTTAGTGATCATGTTGAAGTCACCTCCAATGATCTAGAGAGGATGGTTCCTGAACAAGTTAAGGATGTCTAAGGTGTTAAGAAGGGTTATTTTCTGAAGAGGGGATTGAGGGAAATACACATTGGTGAATTGACCATGGATGTTGGAGCCTATCAAGTGAAAGTAAGCTTGAATGAAGTTATGAGAAGCGTGAATGCCTGAAAGAGAGATGAGATGGGGGTCCCAGGCTATGGCCAGACCACTTGAGGTGCCAGAGGCATCAACAACTATAGTGTTGCATCCATACCATAACTTGGTGATGATGGTGTCAAGGGAATTATTGGTACATTTGGTTTTTTTTCATGAAGAATACAATTGGTCTGTCTTGCTTTATCACGTTCTTGATTATTCGGTGCTTGGCAGGGCTATTAAGCCCTTGGATGTTCCATGAGGTGAGATTCATTAAGAATTGTGGGAGACTGTCCGGAAGAACTTGGTTTGCTTGGGGTATCGCCCGGATTTGACAAGCATTTATCCCACAATGATGGTTCTTTGAAGATCTGTTCTTCGTCCTCTTTTCTTTAACTATTTGATGATTTTTTTTTCCATCCCAAGGGCTTCCTGCTTGAATACCCAAAGAGTTGAGTTGTTGTTCCTGAAAGAGTGCTACTTCAAGGCTTTCGATCTGCCTGGGAGGGATCTTGTCACATTCCTTGTGTTTTCATGCGATCTCTAGAGCTAAGATGCCAAGATCGCCTAGATCGATACTCTCCTGTTCTTCTTCCATGTGGGTAGGTTGATTCATTTCTTTCTTAAATCCTTCTTCCTGAGAGGCCTGTTGAGTGTTGCCATCGATCTCCATTAGATTGGGATTCCAAATTATAATGGATTTGTCTTTGCTGAGCTGAGGGGCGGATTGCTGTGGGACAGAGTGAGGGAGAGGGGAGGTGGGGATGAATAGAGGAGTGAAGAAGGGATAGGGAATGGAGGGTTTGGGGGTTTCAGATGAGGGACGTGAGGATTCCCCTTCTAGGATCGGATGGTTCGCAAGGATATCGAAGCTATTGCTGGTAGGAAGGGTAGGGGAAACTTTGGGGTTAGCATTGGATTTCTTTGAGTTCTTTCTGCGGTTGGGACTTTGGTGAAGCCTTCAGCATCATTATTTACAGGGCTAGGGGTATGTTTAGGAGGTTGATTTAAGGGGAATTCCCTGAATAAATGACCATGATCATGAAATTTTCGACATCGAAAAGGGACATGCTCATAATATATGGTTTGAACCCATTCAAAATAATCATGAAAGAGACTTACCGAATCTATTAGGGCTTTAGCTAGGTGCATGTAGACACAAATCCTAACATAAGAAGTGTATCGTCTGAGTTTGTTTTCTTCGGCAACCTTGATGAACTCTCTCAGTCCATTTCCAATGTCTTTTAAGGATTCCTCATCCCAACATTCCAATGACAATGAATACATTCGAATCGAGACTAGCGCCCAGTTAAAGTCCTCCTTGTCTGGGTTGAACCTTTCAAACCCAATCTCTCAAATACAGGCCTGTGGAGTTGAAGAAGAAAGGATCATTGTCCAAAATGCGATTTCTGTCCTTGATGCAGTTAAAAATGGCATTGAAGAAGCCCTTTGGTCCAAGCTGCAGAGTGACATGCCCCTTTTGTTTCCATTTTGAAGCAATCCAACCCTGTAGAGCCTTTTCAGTAGGCCAAAAGCCTATTAATTTACCAATGAGAGCATGGTCCTTCATATACTGAATCTTTGCATTGATACAATGTCCAGGAAGGTGGATTTTCGGACGGTCGGCTACTATCGGTATGCATGTGGCAGAGGAGGCTTTCTTCTGCTTCGTATTGGCATTTTGGCTCTCCGATTTGTCATTTTGTTCAGTGTTTGGATCAACTTGTGGCCCTGCAGATTCAGAGGGTAGGTTCTGTTCATTTAGAGCCGTATTAGAAGTTTCAGATGGTTGGGGCAGCCATTAACGGAATGCAGTATTAGGCTGTGATGAAAAGCTTTGAGGGTCGTGAGATGCCATCACGAGGGCAAAGGAGAGCCCTGACAGCTCTCGTTGCAGGGTTGTAGAAACCCTAGGAGTCCATGGGGGAGGCTTTGACGCTTGCTTGATGCGGATTTTTTTCGAAAATTTATATGGAAATTATGTTACATCCTTGAAAATATATGCATCATTATTAAAAAGACCTCAAAGAATTAGTTGGTAGCATTTTTTTAGTGTAGTGTTAGAATTTATCTCAGAGAGGAGAAGAGCACCAAGAGGAGAAATAAAGCAAGAAAGAAAAGGAATGGAAAGGAAAGGAAGGGAAAGGAAAATGAAAGAAGGACAAGGAAATAAAAGGAAGAAAAGGATCAAGCAGATTTAGTGGGAATACTTGTAAGTAACAGGTTGCATGTATGATTTCCTTGAGGGTTTTTACATGCATGGTATTTGCATGTTGGTTTTTGGTTCTTTTGTTGTCATTGGCATGGATTTTGTCGGGTTTCGACGATGGATTTTATTCTAGCCTTTCACTTTCCGGATAGCCATGGTGTTATGGGATTGTTCTCGATTTTGAGATTTGGATTTCCAGAAGATTTTGGATCCGGGTGAGGTGGTCTCAGGGAAATTTATAAAGGCCTAGGAATCCCTTGAATAGTAATGGTGGGATAAATGGTAAAGCACGAGGGTGGATATAGGAAAATTCCTCAAGGTATTAGTAAATAAATTCTGAAGCATCCTAGCTCGGTTTGGTTTTGTGATCTCGACACTGGTTTTGGTGAGATCACAGTATGGAGAGGGTGCAGGTGGTTTAACCTCTGGATTCCCTTGGTTTTCTTTGGATTGGTTTATCCCATGATATCCCATAGTCATGATTGGAATATGGCACGAGGGTGATTGGCTGAAAGAAAGGTTCGGTTCATCCAATCTATGATCGGGTGGAACGTGGAAGTCCCGAACTTGGTCGGTTTTTCCTATGTTTAATAAAAGTTAAGTTTCTATTACTTTTGATAAGGAAATGCACTATTTATTATGTGGCTTTAATGGTTGATCTATTAATATTATTTATTTGGTTATATGATGGTTATAAGCATTTTTTTATGGCATATCTTAGTCATCTCTCTTTTCATGTTTTTACTTGTAACTGAATGAATAATGAATGCAAGAACTAATTGGTGTTATGAAAACTAATGTGAGAAGGTAGTGACCCTCCTTGTTAAACCTCAGATAAATTTTCAGTCCCTTATGATCAGAATTTCATTCATGACCTGTAGGTTTCATATTCACCAAGTGTTTGACAAAATTTCAGTCCCGATTGGGGATGGTCAGGTCAAGACTTGGTTTCAATTTTTGGTTTACAAGCATTGATTATATATCATTTATTAACTCTCAAAGTTTCATTGAGTTCTAGGCAGAGACCTGACACCTAGCCCTGAAAATGTGGCACAAAAATTTAGATTCTTTGGCATATAACTAATCATAAAATTCCATAGTCACATGGAGGTAGGCTTATGGGAGTGGCCACAGACCCATAGTTGTATGGAGACCTTGGAAAGGGAGTGACTGGGGCTCTAGCTTATGGAAAAAGTGATTTGTCTCAAGGTTTGGACACCTGGAGTGGTTGGGTTACTCTTGGAGGTCTTGTGGCACCTCAAGGAAGTCAATAAGGTCTTATGTTTTCAACTCCATTTCCTTAAGGTCACGTAGGAGGTTGACCCTTAGCTCATGTTTACCCTAGGCAAGTAAGTGAAAGTGGGTAAATGTGGGAGGAGGCGTTACATTGTGGTATCAGAGTGGATTTTTCTCTCTTTGTGTCGTATATGATACCATAGGATCGTATCTGATACCACAGGGTCGTATATGATACCACAGGGTTGTATCAGAGCGTGGTTTCACTCTCCTTGGGTAAAGTTTGATGTTGTCAATATTATGGTTGTCATGCATGGGTTCATGGTATATATTTGGTATGACCATGCATGATGTTGTTGTGATGTTATGTTATTACATGGATATGTTTATGATTATACATGTACATGATAATATGGATTGATCTTGTAGATGCGATAAACCTCCCCTAAACATCACTGAGGTATGGATTTTATTTTTGTATCTATTTGGTTTATCTGACATTCTACACTTTAGGAAGAAGAGAATCCAATATTAAAAGCGAAATTGTAGACTACTTTTCCCGTGACACTTCGTACATATCAGTTGGGCAACAAGGAGAAGATTATTCTCCTGATATAGCAGATAGATCATAAGTTGCAAAGCAGACAATGATACGTTTGTTGAGGCTCAGGAAATACTTGAAAGGGATCAAGAGAAGAAGGTAGAGGTTAATGCAACAATTCTTTAGAGCTTGTCAGAGTTGAAGAAACAGAGACAATTAAGGATTAGTCAAGAGTAGGAAGAGAGAACTAATGGAGCCTATGGTAGCATGTCTCAGTCCAGATACATACTGGATTGAGGGGATACAGTTAGATGTGGAATATCACTAGATACACCTAACAGGAAGACTCATATGTATGGGCATCATTCTAGTTCTTCATCAAGGAGACATCATCACAATCATTACCATCATCATCCTTATAGGAGGAGGGCGTATTTTCCTGAAGAATTCAAGAAAGTGAAGCCTCTTCCATTCGATGGAGAGATGAAGAAGTCAGAAGATGCAAAGGCATGGTTGCTTGGAATGAAGAAATTCTTCAGATTTCATATCTATTCAGAGAATATGAAAGCCAAGATAGGCACCTTCAGTATCAAATGGAAAGTAGATATCTAGTGGAAATATGTGTAGAATGTGAAGGACATTCGGGAGGAAGACTTGATTTGGGATGACTACGAGAGGATCTTCAAGGAGAAGTAGTTATTGGAGAGGTACTATGATGATAAAGCTAATGAGTTATGAGTTGCAGATGGGTTCTATGACAGATGGTGAGTATACTAATAGATTCTTGGAGTTGTTGAGGTATGCGAAATATCTCAAGGAGGAAAAGGCTAAGGTTTAGAGATTCATAATTGGATTTCGAGGAGCATTAAAAGACTGGATTGAGTTTGATGAGCCTAGATTGTTAGAGTAATCCATTTGGAAATTGAAGAATTTTTATGAGCAGTCAAAGCAAAAAGATGATCCTAAACATGAATTGAAGAGAAATAATAAGGTAAAATGGAAATGGCCATCGAATCAGGGAAGACCTTAAGAAGCAAGTGGGAAAGAAAATGTTGCTCCTTACAAGAATTTCAATGCAGTTGAGAAGGGACATTTTTCGCAGCCTGGGGAGCAACAAACTATAGGTGATGGTATCACACCATTGCAACGTTGGATATGTGGCAAAAATCATCATAAGAATTATTGTACATTGTACCAGGGAGGTAGGCCTTATATATATGGTGCTCAGGAGGCATAAAAAGTTGGGGATGTTGGTCATAATATTCCTCGATTTTATGCGGTTATGGACAACAAGAAAGCAGATCACCAGACATCTATCATTGAGATGGACAGTAAGCTTTGTGATCAAGTTATTTCTATTTTGATTGATCCTGGATATAATTATAGTTATGTTAATCCAGACTTGGTGGATAAGTATGGCTTGAGAAAATAAGTGCATGCAGAGTCTTGGTTGGTAAGAGCTTGTGAATTTGAGTTGAATGGTATTCCTACAACAAAACAGTTGAATTTACTACCATTGGGATCATATAGTATGCTTTTGGGTGTGGATTGGTTGTATCTTCACAGGACCAAAGTAGATTGCTATGAAAAGGCTATTGAGTTCCTAGATGATAATGGAGAGAAGAGAATCTTGTAGGGAAAGAAGGATCCTACATCAATGAGGATGATCAAAACTATATAGGCTAAGCATAGTTCCAGGGAATGGTATGTGATGTTTTCAGTTCATATTTCTAGTGAAAAGGGTAAGGATGTTGAGGATGCAGAAATATTCTATAGGTACCATATATTTCAGCAATTTCTGGATGTGTTTCCAGTAGAGATTCTAGAGTTTCCTTCGCACAGGGAAGTAGACTTTTCTATTGAGTTAATACCAGTGGTAAAACCAACATCAAAGGCATCTGAAATGATGAGCACTCCAGAGCTGGTAGAGCTCAAGTTGCATTTGAAGGAAATTCTTGATAAGGGATACATTAGGCCAAGTGTATCGCCTTGGGGTGAAACAACATTGTTCATGAAGAATAATGACGGTATTCTCGGGTTGTGCATTGATACGGGTAGTTGAAAAAGGTGGCGATCAAGATTAGGTAACCATTTCCAAGGATTGCCGACTTGTTTGATCAATTGAAGGGAGAAGCAACGTTCTAAAACATTGATCTATGATCCTGTTAGGTATGCATCAAAGAAGAGGACATCTAAAAGAATGCCTTCAAGACCAACTATGGAAATTATGAGTTTGTTTTAGTTCCATTTGGTTTGACTAATGCTAAAACTACTTTTATGTGTTTTATGAATAGTGTCTTTCTTCCTTATTTAGACAAGTTTGTTATTGTGTTCATTGATGACATCTTGGCATATTCTAAGAATGAGGAAGAGCATGTTGAGAATTTAGCAGTAGTGTTGAGATTGTTAAGAGAGCATCAGTTGTATGTTAAGCTTAGCAAGTGTAGTTTCTTTCATACATAAGTACACTAACTGGGACATGTTATTTCCAAGAATGGCATAGCTGTAGATTTGGAAAGGATAAGGGTTATCATGGAGTGGGAAGCTACTAGAAATGTGAAGGAAGTCATATCATTCATGGGGTTTGCAGGTTACTACAGGAGGTTCATCAGAAACTTCTCACGCATTGCATATCCTATTACATAATTGCAGAGAAAAGTTAAGAAGTTTGAATGGACATAAGAGCGTGCAGTCATTTTTGAGCATTTGAAACAATTATTGACAAATTATACATTGTTAAAGATTACAGATCCGAATAAAGAGTTCGTAGTATGTACAAATGCTTACAAGAGAGGGCTTGGTGGAATCCTTATGTAGGAGGGGTATGTGATATGTTATGAATCTAGGAAACTGAATGAGCATGAGGATAACTATGTGACTCGTGATATTAAGTTGGTAGTTATTATTTATGCTTTGAAGATGTGGAGACAATATCTTCTTGGAAGGATTTTTGTATTCATGAGTGATCACAGTGGGTTAAGATATTTACTTGACCAACCGAATTTGAATTCTAGGAAATATAGATGGATGGCCATGATTAGTGAGGTTGACATTGAAATCAAGTACATTAAGGGAAAGGAGAACAAGGTTGCAGATGCTCTCGACAGGAAATTACAGTTGAACCATGTTGCAAAAGTGAGCTCATATTGGAAATATTTACATGATCGGATCTTACAGGCAGAACAACAGGATAATAGGTACAGGGAGCTTATGCACATGTTACAACAATGTACATGTGATCAAGACATGGACTATCGTCTAACAGAAGATGGATTGGTGAGTGTTAGGGTCCTATAATAATAGGTATCGTAATTTTGAATTAGCTATGTTTAATCTTGTAATATTGTACATACCTTTGCTTTCTGCAAATGTTTTCACATATTAAAAAAATGAAAAGAGGGTATGTCCTAAAAGAAAAATTAGAGGAACAAAAGAAAATAAGTTTAAAAAAGGATATAAAATATGAACCCCATAAAAAGAAACAAAAATAAATTCTGAAAGTGTTGCACATTCAAATGCCACTACTCTTAGTTTACTTTACTTATGAAAATAAAATTGTGTGTAGCTTGTCCAAAATGGCACAATTCATGATGATCATACAATTTAATCTTGAATATTCATGCCTTTAAATTTCATGTCATGATAGTTAGTGAATAAAGATCTGACCAAACCATTTAATCTTGGCAGATCAATAGTTAGGTAGAGAATAAAAATGAGCTCATAAGTTAAATTTGAGCCATTGGAAGTTATAAGGTTAGAAGTAAGTTAGTTTGCTTATCAAAAGAAAATAAAAGGGTTAGTAAGCTCAAATTCACCCAATACAAGAAATAAAAAATGTTAGGATAAATAAAGGGTAGGTAGAATACTTTCAAAAGTTGTGGAAATCATCATTTGGTTTATCTCTTATCACTAATGTCCTTTTAACAACTTCCCCTTATGATAAATCCCTCTTTCCACTCTTGGAATTCATTTCCTCTTGTGAAAACACTTTCCCTTTGATAATATCCCTTTTCCTTTCCTAAAAACCCTTTTTCCATTAAAAAACCCATTTTCCTTGACTAACCCTGCCTTTTTCGAATAAAACATGCAAAACCCACTTTTGCATAGTCTTAAGCGCTTTAATAAAATCCCCGGGTCCCACTTTATTTTAACCCCCGCTTTCATTTCATTAGCCTTCTGCTTAAATATATTTCATTTAATCCCCATATTATATTAATCCCCCGCTTAATATATTTCCCCGACCCCCCTTATTTTATTTTAGCCCATATTTTTATATATATCCCCGATCCCTTTTCTAACCCTTCCGCTTTACACAATCCCTGACCCACTTTATATCTACCCATCCACATAAATAATTTCCCTGTAGGTTTTAACCCTGAACAGAAATTATCTACACACGAATCTTATAACAGAAAATAAACAATTGCGAGAGCATAAAACATAAAACAGATAAACACAGAGATTTTCCCCTGGATCCCAAATCGGGATGACCAGCTTGATTTTTCATTATATTCCTTTTAGTGTTACAACACATATATATACATGCTGGAGCATACATAAACCCAAATCCATTAACCCTAGATTAGAACATAATCGTAGTTCCCTTGACCGGATCTACTCAAATACCAGGGGCCGAAAACCATCGAACCCCAAAACCATGTGCAAAACCATGCACAAAACCATGGATGCAGACTACCCAGCGGAAATTAAGGAACCAAAATTTTCGCCGGGGCGCTACCCCGAACCCCGACAGGGGGGGCTATCGCCCTCCCTCTTACCCCCCCGCGCGTGCTTAGTCATGGAAAGAATATAACACATACCCAACGTTCTCCCACTTGTTGTTTTCTTTCCACGGGGGGCCACAGGAGGGCTTAGTCATTGGCCCAATTCTTCAACACCCATTGTTTCTCTACACCAAGAGAACTTCTGAGTGCTCACAGACTTTGTCAATGCATCTGCAACATTCTTCAAAGTGTCCACCTTTACCAGCAACACCCTTTTAGCCTCAACCATATCTCTAAAAAAGTGATATTGAACATCAATGTGCTTTGTCTTTGAATGATAAGCAGGGTTCTTAGCCAAGAAAATTGCACTTTGGCTATCACAGTCTATCCTTATAGCTTGTTGTACCAACCCCATACTTGAACACAATCTCTTCAACCAAACTGCTTCCTTGCTTGCATGAGTGGCTGCTATGTATTCTGCCTCTGTAGTTGAAAGCGCCACTACAGACTGTCTTTTACTCATCCAACTGACTGCACCTCCAAATAGGCTAAACACATACCCACTTGTAGATCTTCTTTGGTCCGGATCTCCAGCCCAGTCTGCATCAACAAAACCACGAATGTCCAACATTATTTAAGTCTTTGCCATACTCCAAAAGTTCCGATTGCGATTAGCCTTGCTGCTTAAGACCCCCGATCTTATTATTTTCATATAACCCTGAGCCCGCCCCCGGCGCTTAAACCTTGTGAATATGTTATTTCCGACCCTTTTTCCTTTGTTAATTACAAAAACCCTCTTTTCCAAAGTTTTGATGTAATGAGCCAAAGTCACATGTTAAAAATAAAATGGTTAGATCAAAAAGACTGATCGCGCAATCGCGATTGGGGAAATTTCAATGGGTTGATCGGAAAGACCAGGCCCGCAGTTCCGATTGCGATTAGGCTCTCATTATATATAAAGCCCCGGGCCCATCAATTTTCATATATCCGAAGGCCCCGCAGTCGGGCGCCTGTCCGCTTTGTATATATGTTTTTCCACCCCGATCCATAAAAACCTTTGTTTATTTCAAAAGTTCGGGTTTTATATAAAATACAAGGGTTTCTCCCCGATTCCATTCTCCACCGTTGATCTAGTCCTTTGATCCAACGGCCTGCGCTCAATCGCATCGCAAACTTTCAATCGCATGCATTTTTTGTCGCTCCCCCGATTGCCGATCCCCGATTCAATCCCGACCGTTGATCTAATCCTTGATCCAACAGTCCGCGCAAAATCGCATCGCAATGTTTCACCCCCTTGCGATTACCTCCGATTCATTCCCTGCCGTCGATCTGGTCTTCGGATCAACGGCCAGCGCTCAATCGCAAAGGGCTCAATCGCAAAGTTTCAATCGCATGTTGTTTTGTGACCTCCCCGATTGCGATCCTCCGATTAAATCTGGGCCGTCCATTTCCCTCCTATCCAACGGTCCTTATTCCCTCCGATCGCAAGTCTTACCGCCATTTCAAAACCCGCCGATTTGTTTTCCGCCGTCGATCTGATCTGCAGATCAATGGCCAGTGCTTAATCGCACTGGAAATTCAATCGCATCCCGTTTTCTGCCACCCCTGATTGAGACCCTCCGATTAGATCTGGACCGTCCACGTGTCCAGGTCAGACGGTCCAAAACTGCTCCTCCTTATCCTTCTCCCGCTATCCTTTTTACCTTTCTATGCAGATCTCCACCGTTGGTTGCCTTCATTCGACGGCTACGCTCCTCCCCCGCCATCCGAAGCAGTTTAAACCTATTTCCGCAGGATTTATTAACTGTTTTTGTGTTTTGCAGGTGTTTTAATGGTTTCCCATTATAGAATGAAGGAAAGCCGAGGGATGGGAAAGACGTTTCCTGTGCCTTCGAGCTATCTTAAAGAAGCCATTCACGGGGCTCTATTCCATGTTTCGTCAGTACTCTATGAGTATTGATGTCGTAAAGCCCAGTGCGGGTCTGCACATCGACAAGACACTGTTTTAATTCAAACACAGTTAAAGAGTATCAGTTTTGAAGACAGAGCACAGCAGATGAAGATTGAAGACAATTTTTATGGGGATTACGGCTAAGATAGTTATCAAAAGCCTAATCCCCAATCTAAAACACAGTTTAAAGGAAAACCTAAAGTGTTTTATCAGACAGAAAGCCTCCACCGCCACATCTGAGGCAAATTGATTCCTCAGCTACCACCGACCCACCTGTTGCCTCAAAGCATTCAAATAGAGGCCGAAGTTATTGAAGAAAATATGATATTCGCCTCCAGCGCAGCCAAGAAATTACTCCACACAGCGTACAGAGCCTCAAAGTCAAATAAAGCTCCTGTTGAGCTTAATTCATAAATGTAAAATAGTTAATACAGTGTTCCACCTGTGAACTTCTTCATCGAGCCCCTCAAAAGGCCACGAAGTCTTGAACCTGTATTAATTATCCTGAGAGATCTTTTCTCAGATCACCTCCTCATTCTTCTATAAATACCTCAGAAGAAGATGAGAAATTGTTGGTTGTAGAACTTTGAAATACACTTGAGCTCGAGACTTCTATTTGTACATAGTGTTCACTGGCCCTTGAAGCTCTGTTTGTGCTAGAGTAGTTAGGTTGAATAGTGAAGATGATTGCTGAACTGAAACATTGGACTTGAAGATTGTAACTGGTTTGACATCAATATAAAAACTGTTTCTTGGGATCCTGGTCTTTATCACTGGTGAAGTGCTTCTTTCTTTGTTAATCATTTTCCTTCTATGTATGCCATATTGTTCATTTTCCCTCTGTAAAGAACAGTTTAAACAGGGTTAGGATTTTCTGTATAGCAGTAACCTTCTCTAGCTGAGAAATCTTTATCTTAATGTTTTCTTCAGATTTGTTTATTTAAGAATGATTCAATACAGCCTAAAAAGTTAGGAATGTTGGCGTTCCCTTGTCCTTCTGTTTGCTCAAACATTGTTCTCGAATGTTATTTCCATTATTTTCTATTAAAGTTAGACTAGAGAAGATATGGTTTGCCCTGATTCCTAGATTCTTTTCTCCAAAAGCAGATTCTGAAAGTTTCCCTTGGTGTTGACTGAAAGCAGACTAGGTTTAAAAGTACTTTATCTGATCTTAAGTTACACTCTGTTTTTCTTATGTGTTTTCATACTTTCTGAAGGTAATTATGTGGATTATTGGATTGTTTGTCAATTAAGCTGCTTTAATAAGAACTTGCCCAAGAAGTCTATGGTTAGCCCTGTCCTTGGTTGGTTTTAAAACAGTTACTTAAGAGGCTTTTCTTGTTCGGACTGACTATAAATCCTCTGAGAAATTATTATCAGTTTCCACCCCTCCAACATTTTAATGTTTCCATTTCATCATTTTAAATCTCAATAATCTTGTGGTATAGATGACTTTCCCCTTGGATCACACTTGATGTTGTTGTTCAATTAAAGCCCATATATGACTCCATAGCCCAATGGACTAAAAACCAGCGTTATATCTATCTATCTGCCAAAACTGTTCTATTTGCTTGCAACTTCTCACTTTTGAAACTTTTGCACTTAGGACTTTCCCCTCAAGTAACATTTTATGCTCAACCATCCAAAACAAAACAAAACCCTTGGCCTTCATAACTAGCCTAATATCATTACCTTAAGCTTTTCAAATACAATATCCATCTTTGCACATATTGGAGAGATCCCTCTCCGGATTCAGGAGGGCTAGATCCTAGAATCCCAAAGTTTGGTTGAAATGATGTTAAATCTGTGATTGGACTCTCCCAATATTGCTAATAAATTACAGAGACCTAACATTTCTGGCGACTCCACTGGGGAAACTTTAACCCAGAATCGCTGGTTCCATGACAATTGTTCTATTTTGCAGCTGAGCCACCAGAAGCTAACATTTCTGGCGACTCCACTGGGGAAACTTTAACCCAGAATCTCTGGTTCCATGGCAATTGTTCTATTTTGCAGCTGAGCCACCAGAAGCTAACATTTCTGGCAACTCCGCTGGGGACCTGAGTGTTTTTAATACCTTTTAGAGGCCTCAGAAAACCCTTTAGTCGAGAACATTTTAAGAGTAAAACGCAGCCTTTTCAAGCACTACCAAGAATAGGTAATCATGATGGAACTTGTTTGAATCAGTGACGAACTAGGTAAACCCTAGGTTTCTCTTAAGACTTCATCTAACCTTGAAAAATCAGCTGGCTTAGCCATAAGAGTAGACTGCCTTTGTCTCGCGACCTTAGCTAAGTTTTGAAACAAATTTAGGATATTCTTAACAACCACAAAACTGAAAAATGATTTAGAAAAACCTAAAAATATTTCAGATTGGAATTAAATAAACATGGTGGTGGACCATAAGACCTTTTACCTCTGAAAGGAGCTAAAAATTTCCACTTGGCGACTCCACAATCCTAGCAGACCTTAAGACTCCACTGGGAAGAACCCTTATCATTATAAAATCAGTCAAACTCAGTTAGAGGACTGTAGGATTAAGATTTGTGTAGACAGTTTAGTTGACCCTTCAAAGATTGTCATATCTGGTTGAAATTTTCTTGTTTACTTGGGTCTTAAAACTTAGCATAGTGGCTCCTAAAAAGATTCACACTAGAGCCCATCCCGACCCTGATCCACCTGAGATAGTTGACAACCCGGAAATAATCCTTAGGAAGTCTCCTAAGATACAATCTTCAACTGTTTTCAGATCACCCTTGAGAGCTAATTTAGTTCCTGAGAATCTTACAGCTCTACAAGAATCATATGGTGGTGGAACCATAAAACGTTTTACCTCCTTAGGAGCGAAAAATTTTCCACCTGGCGACTCCACACTCTGAAACTCCCAGAAGATCAAATGACTCCACTGGTAGAAGACCCTGAACTGATTGACCGGACACAGTGACCTCTTTTCTGATTTACAAACATGATTCCGATAATACAACGAAGATACGCCCCAATGAGTAGAGATCATATCCCTGGGTTTCCACATAAGATGCCCCGGATGAATTGGGATGACAACCTGCCTGTTTTCCAAGGTGAAAAGTTTGATGACCCTCTATTACATCTCATCAGATTTCATATACATGTATGGAGGTTGAAATTTGAATGGCATGAAGACTGCCTAATGAAAATGTTCATGTTAACATTAGAAGGAAAAGCTAGGGATTGGTATGAATGCTTAAGATCTAGTAGTTTGTTTTCCTTAAGAGACCTTGAATATGTGTTCTATGAGAACTATGAAGAAAATGCTACGTCATTATCATGGGGTGCAATATATTATGATCCATCACAAAACATCACCCAACACATTATAGATAATGAGGAAGCTTTGGAAGAGATGCATCCTAAAGATCTTTTAACAGCCATTCATGAGTTTAATATCCTATTGAAAAATTTTAAAAAAATAGATGAATCGGTTGAGGAAAAGATGATCCAAGCAGTAAAAAACATTCCTCAAGATATCCCTGAAAACTCAAATATTGATTCATCATCCCTTATAGCCGAGGCTCAAGAAGACATCCAGCCTCAAAATCAGTCTTCACAAGAGACAGAGAACTGCTGTACTCCTGTTCAAAGGAACATAGAAACATCCTTCCCTTTGACAGAAAAAGAGATAGATCAGACTATTTATAAACAGTTAGTCTCTGAAATTTTTTGCGAAACAAACACTCTTACCCATTCACATAAAGAACTTTGTTGTATAGATTTAGAAAGTTATCTTGTAGATCAGTTAGAAGAAAAGCAAACTGATGACCCAATATGTTCGACTAACAAAATTGTTTATTTAGATGATTTTCCGAATTTCGATCAGTCTGATGATGATGATGATGAGTTCCAAGAAAAAACTAATCATGCAGGGCAACCAGCGTTTGATTGGTGTTATCATTTTCACCATCACCAGCTTGAAAGCCAAAAACATCTGTTTCAATCCATCACTAATGGCTTTCACATAATTGGAAATCAGCAGTCTTTCAACTCAGAAGGTGAAGAGAAGAGCAATAAAGAAATTTTTGAGCAAAAGGAGCTTTCTCTTGAAAAAGAGGAAACCTTTAAATACTCCCCTGCTCAAGAATATAATAACCTCTTCATACAAATTAATCCACTGAATACAAGCATACCAGGGTTACCAGAGGACAACACTGTTAAATATGATGAGTCCTCCAGTTCAGAGGATGATGAAGATGAAGGAAAAAAACAGATAGAAGACTATCCTGCTGTGGATATATCATCTTCTCAAGAAGAAACTTCTCCCTTCACTGATATTAGTCTGTCATTTAAAGAGCCTGAATTTATATCAGAAGCAAGCATAGATTCAAAGAAAGAAGATATTTCACTATTTGCTATTTTGCAGGTTAAGAATGATGATAGTTCCAAGCTACATACTGAAGAGATAGTCTTCAAAGCTGATGTCTTAGAAGTAGATGATCTACCAATTGTGGAGAATCAAAAGGAAGAGAATCTTCATCTTTTCTTTGTTGATCCTATGGAAGAGTATGTGGAAATCCCGACTGGCTCAAATTATCAAGCATTGACCCTTTGCAAGAGCCAGAAACATGAAAATTTGTCACCTTCTGTGATAGCCTTGACATTGAAGGTTAACCTTCAATATGTTCTATGGATACCTCTAACAAGCAGCCAGAGTTACTACTTCTTCTTGACATTACTCAGCTAGCTGCATTGGCACTTTTGTATCATATGAATATGTAAATACTCCATGTTTAGAATAGGTTAGATAGGAATGTCAATAAAGCTCAGTTCCGAGCATGTAGTTAGTTGTTGTTTTCTTCTTTGGAGAAAAATCAAGAATTCAAAAATACAAAAACAAAGAAAGAAAGAAAAGAGGGCAGAAATGAAAAACAAGAAAGGCACAACCCCATGCCAAAAAGAGAAATAAATCTGAAAGTGTGCAAGCTTAAATGCCACTCCTGAAAAACACACTTCTAGTTAGTCAAACTGTTTAATCTTGACTAATTAGCTTTCAATTTTCTGCTGATAGGGTAGTGAATTTGATTTGCCAAACTGTTTAATCTTGGCTTATCATTAGATAGATTAGGATAGAAATTAAAGGTTCAAACATGTTCAAAATCTGAACCAAAGTTTCCAAAGAGAGATGACTCAAAACTGTTTTATTTTTCTGAGTCATAAAAGAGAAAAACCGGTTCTTATTTGCCCAAAATCTGAATCAGATATCAAGAAAGAGACAGCTCAAAACAAAATTAAAAACAGAGCTGTAAAGAAAAAGAAGGCCATAATGAGAAACTTTCAGATCTTAAGCCTTCCATTTTGATTTAATTTTCTGCAAATAAAAATCTATGTGCAGCTTGTTCTTATGCCATAGATCATAGCAAGTCAAGCAGCTCAATCTTGACTTGACTATTTTTAAAATTTCTGTTGTAGAATTTAGAGAATGAAAGTTTGTTGGACTGTTTAATCCCAACAGACAGTAGACTAGGTAGAGAAATATCTGAGCTCAACTGTTTAATCTGAGTTCAGGGAGAAATAAGGAGTAGAAATAGATTATATTTCCTGCTTTCAAAAGAATAAAATGTTGTGAATAGAGTTTTCCAATCCAAGTGCACTCTGATGAAGAAAAAAATGCTAGATCTGTAGGATTGGGTAGGTAGCAAGCTGGTTGATAAAGGTCCATTGTTTTCATGGCTGCCAAATATGTTTTTAGAAAAATATCATTCAATCACAGAAGGACAGCCCAATGGATGAGGCAACTAATCAACCTCCCAGAAATCAAGTCTGAATTCTTGATGCCTTCAAGAAGGCACAATCCCCAAGTAGAGCCACTGTTAGCCACCTATAATATTTTGTTATACCAAAAGGTGGCTAAGATCTTTTTGAGCCTCCAAGGAACAAATTTTATCACTAAAAATTGTTGGCTCTTGAAGACTCCTTGTAGGCCTCATGCCTTTGTCCAAAATCCTCATTTGCTGTCCCATTTTTATACTCAGGAATTTCTGCTGATTCCAACCGAAAGACTGCTGAAAGATCGTCATTTCTCCTCTTCTCAAAACCTTTCATCTACTTCCCTTTTTTCTACATCAAAACTACCTTGTTTTCATAAGTCCTCTTCTTTCCATTTATGAAAATTTCCCCTTTCATAGTTAAAAACTCACTTTTTAACTATTTCGGAACCCCCAAATCCATTTAAAAACTTGAAATTTTTTCATAAAAACAAAGTTTCATTGCTATGGACCTAAGCCCCTTGGGCTAAGCCCTAAACCACTTCCCCACCATACGCTTTGGGTCTGGAACCACTTGCTAATACGTTAAGGTGCTAATCGCATCGGAAAGAATCAAAGATGCAAGTCTTTGCCATACTCCAAAAGTTCCGATTGCGATTAGCCTTGCTGCTTAAGACCCCCGATCATATTATTTTCATATAACCCTGAGCCCGCCCTCGGTGCTTAAACCTTGTGAATATTTCATTTCCGACCCATTTTTCCTTTGTAAATTACAAAAACCCTCTTTTCCAAAGTTTTGATGTAATGAGCCAAAGTCACGTGTTAAAAATAAAATGGTTAGATCAAAAAGACCGATCGGG
This sequence comes from Pinus albicaulis, assembly GCA_034641835.2. Taxonomy (NCBI): domain Eukaryota; kingdom Viridiplantae; phylum Streptophyta; class Pinopsida; order Pinales; family Pinaceae; genus Pinus; species Pinus albicaulis. Next base: position 1,717,690,265 of record CM076580.1, read on the forward strand.
GAAATTTCAATGGGTTGATCGGAAAGACCAGGCCCGCAGTTCCGATTGCGATTAGGCCCTCATTATATATAAAGCCCCGGGCCCATCAATTTTCATATATCCAAAGGCCCCGCAGTCGGGCGCCTGTCCGCTTTTTATATATGTTTTTCCACCCCGATCCATAAAAACTTTTGTTTATTTCAAAAGTTTGGGTTTTATATAAAATACAAGGGTTTCTCCCCGATTCCATTCTCCACCGTTGATCTAGTCCTTTGATCCAATGGCCTGCGCTCAATCGCATCGCAAAATTTCAATCGCATGCGTTTTTTGTCGCTCCCCCGATTGCCGATCCCCGATTCAATCCCGACCATTGATCTAATCCTTGATCCAACGGTCCGCGCAAAATCGCATCGCAATGTTTCACCCCCTTGCGATTACCTCTGATTCATTCCCTGCCGTCGATCTGATTCTCAGATCAACGGCCAGCGCTCAATCGCAAAGGGCTCAATCGCAAAGTTTCAATCGCATGTTGTTTTGTGACCTCCCCGATTGCGATCCTCCAATCCAATCTGAGTCGTCCATCCTCCCGAAGATCCAGTGGTCCTTATTCCCTCCGATCGCAAGTCTTACCGCCATTTCAAAACCCGCCGATTCGTTTTCCACCGTTGATATGATCTGCAGATCAGCGGCCAGCGCTTAATCGCACTGGAAATTCAATCGCATCCCCTCCTCTGCCACCCCCGATTGAGACCCTCCGATTAGATCTAGACCGTCCACATGTCCAGATCGGACGGTCCAAGACTGCTCCTCCTTATCCTTCTCCCGCTATCCTTTTTACCTTTCTATGCATATCTCCACCGTTGGTTGCCTTCATCCGACGGCTACGCTCATCCCCCGCTATTCGAAGCAGTTTAAACCTATTTCCGCAAGATTTCTTAACTGTTTTTGTGTTTTGCAGGTGTTTTAATGGTTTCCCATTATAGAATGAAGGAAAGCGGAGGGATGGGAAAGACGTTTCTTGTGCCTTCGAGCTATCTTAAATAAGCCATTCACGGGGCTCTATTCCATGTTTCGTCAGTACTCTATGAGTATTGATGCCGTAAAGCCCAGTGCAGGTCTGCACATCGACAAGACACTGTTTTAATTCAAACACAGTTAAAGAGTATCAGTTTTGAAGACAGAGCACAACAGATGAATATTGAAGACAATTTTTATGGGGATTATGGCTAAGACAGTTATCAAAAGCCTAATCCCCAATCTAAAACATATATTAAAGGAAAACCTAAAGTGTTTTATCAGACAGAAAGCCTCCACCGCCACATCTGAGGCAAATTGATTCCTCAGCTACCACCGAGCCACCTGTTTCCTCAAAGCATTCAAAAAGAGGTCGAAGTCATTGAAGAAAATCTGATATTCACCTCTAGCGCAGCCAAGAAATTACTCCACACAGCGTATAGAGCCTCAAAGTCAAATAAAGCTCCTGCTGAGCTTAATTCATAAATGTAAAACAGTTAATACAGTGTTCCACCTGTGAACTTCTTCATCGAGCCCCTAAAAAGGCCACGAAGTCTTGAACTTGTATTAATTATCCTGAGAGATCTTTTCTCAAATCACCTCCTCATTCTTCTATAAATACCTCAGAAGAAGATGAGAAATCGTTGGTTGCAGAACTTTGAAATACACTTGAGCTCGAGACTTCTATTTGTACATAGTGTTTACTGGCCCTTGAAGCTCTGTTTGTGCTAGAGTAGTTAGGTTGAATAGTGAAGATGATTACTGAACTGAAACATTGGACTTGAAGATTGTAACTGGTTTGACATCAATATAAAAGCTGTTTCTTGGGATCCTGGTCTTTATCACTGGTGAAGTGCTTCTTTCTTTGTTAATCGTTTTCCTTCTATGTATGCTATATTGTTCATTTTCCCTCTGTAAAGAACAGTTTAAACAGGGTTAGGATTTTCTGTATAGCAGTAACCTTCTCTGGCTGAGAAATCTTTATCTTAATGTTTTCTTCAGATTTGTTTATTTAAGAATGATTCAATACAGTTTAAACAGTTAGGAATGTTGGCGTTCCCTCGTCCTTCTGTTTGCTCAAACATTGTTCTCGAATGTTATTTCCATTGTTTGCTATTAAAGTTAGACTAGAGAAGATATGGTTTGCCCTGATTCCTAGATTCTTTTCTCCAAAGGAAGATTCTGAAAGTTTCCCTTGGTGTTGACTGAAAGCAGACTAGGTTTAAAAGTACTTTATCTGATCTTAAGTTACACTATGTTTTTCTTATGTGTTTTCATACTTTCTGAAGGTAATTATGTGGATTACTGGATTGTTTGTCAATTAAGCTGCTTTAATAAGAACTTGCCCAAGAAGTCTATGGTTAGCCCTGTCCTTGGTTGGTTTTAAAACAGTTACTTAAGAGGCTTTTCTTGTTTGGACTGACTATAATTCCTCTGAGAAATTATTATCAGTTTCCACCCCTCCAACATTTTAATGTTTCCATTTCATCATTTTAAATCTCAATAATCTTGTGGTATAGATGACTTGCCCCTTGGATCACACTTGATGTTGTTGTTCAATTAAAGCCCAGATATGACTCCATAGCCCAATGGACTAAAAACCAGCGTTATATCTATCTATCTGCCAAAACTGTTCTATTTGCTTGCAACTTCTCACTTTTGAAACTTTTTCACTTAGGACTTTCCCCTCAAGTAACATTTTATGCTCAACCATCCAAAACAAAACAAAACCCTTGGCCTTCATAACTAGCCTAATATCATTACCTTAAGCTTTTCAAAGACAATATCCATATTTTCACATATTGGAGAGATCCATCTCCGGATTCAGGAGGGCTAGATCCTAGAATCCCAAAGTTTTGTTTAAATGATGTTAACTCTGTGATTGGACTCTCCCAATCTTGCTAATAAATTACAGAGACCTAACACCATGATGAGAGGGCTTTATCCCTTCCTTTTTGGAGCTGAAACTACCTCTCTTCTGCTATAAATTGAGACCAAGTTTTAGTCTCAAGGGTAGTTGGTAGATGGTACTTAGTGCATTGAGAGTTCAGAAAATACTTGCTTCTTGCTTTGGAGAAAGTAATTTCTGAGTATTGCTGAAGATACTCTCCACATTTGGCATCATTAGCATGAGAGAGATTACATACTCATGGCTATAGTCTTATTCTGATAAAGAGAGTCAGAGTCTTGTCAAACTGAGGAAAACGGTTGTTCAGGACCCCAAAAGAACCTATATGAACATCAAGGTGTCACGGTTGTAAGATTTCTTCTTTTTATTTCAAAGATAATACAAATGGATTCTATTTTCTCATTGAGTTGTTCATTTATCTTTTGAATGATTTAATTCTTAGACTCCTTGATCACTAAGATAGATTATTGCTTTCGAATTATCATATTTTGCAGATGCTTTTGATCTGGTTTGCCTGTCTTTGATTGCAGATCTTATATGCTGGATCGATAACTTCTGGAGCGACTGGATTGAAGACTGAGCAAGCGTTGGACTTCAGGTAGGAGTATCTATCTGTAGTTAATGAGTAATTCTTAAGCAAAATAGTGTAGAGAAAATGGTCTACATCTATCTGTTTTTTTCTAGATATCCCTAGGATACTAGGGAGATTTCTCTTTTCTGCAAGAGGGATTCGTCCGTCTAACAAATTGGTGACTCCGTTGGGGAAATAAAACTGAACTTAGTTTTCATGTTTATTTTCAGTTTGAGTTTTCTAATTTCTTTGGCTTTGTTTAGCTTAAAACTAGGTTGGGTACAAGACTAAATAGGATCCCTGACTGTAAATCTATATTTTTATTTTTTCTCTACTTTTCCTACCTTCTGCACTTTTTTTTTTAAATAGAGCGGTAGGCTCTACTGTTTTTAATAGAATAAAGTGCGGTATCACACATTTTTCCATTAGAAACTGCAGTATTCTGGAAAACTTTAGAAAAAGTAGAAATTATGTTTTCTGGAATCCAATTTCTTGATTTTTTGTTATTATCCCAATCTGTTTTGACTGCCAAAGATCTTTGTTCAGATTTATTTCAGCAATTTCTGTGTTGAAATGATCTATTCAGTTAGTTTGCATATTATGAGTAAACAATTTGCCTAGTCCTCCCATTGCTCTGAATCAGAAACTATTGTATACCTCAACTACTTGGTATTTCATTGCTTTTCTGTTGAGCCATTGAACTTGATACAATTTTTATTCTTATGAAAATTTGATTTTATTTTCACTTGCAAACTTATAAAACCTTTAGATTGATAAGGTCTGAATTTCATTTTGAAACTATTTTTGGATGCTTTGATTTCTTGCTGGAATAAGCAGAAAATTCTTGGTTAGATTACAAACCAGGCTTAAACATCCTCCAACTTTTAGATAGAATTTGAGACTAGAGTTTTCTTTAGTTTTGAGTTATATAATTTTAGGACTTTTAGTTTTCTTTTGGAAGAAGTTTGTTTTTTATTTCCGATCTAAATGATATAGGGAATTTCATTTTGAGCAATAGATCTTTTTGAAATTGAGTTCTCTAAATTGTCTTCTTTTCAAAGTTTCTCATATAGGAAAGAAAAAATGATGTTTTGAAAGTTATTGAAATTTCTCAACTCTTTCCTCGAGTTAGATTTCCTTGAAAATAAATGAGTTATTATCATATAGATGCATTGTAGCATATTTTGAGTCAGGTCATCAAAACATCATCAAGTTTCATTTCCATACCCATTGTCCTAAGAAAATGCCAATTAAAAGTAACGCTTAATTAAAATCAATCTAGAAATTTTATATTTTCTAGGGCTCTTTTCACCAATATAGCTCAGGCTAGTGTCTTGGAATAGGTTTTAGTTAACTCTCCAAGACAGTAAAAACAAACAAGTAGTCGGTCTTGCGGTAGGAAAATCCAATTGAAGGATGTATGCTCTGGGAAGCTCCTCCTAAAGGAGTCAAGCACGAGATCATATATGAACCAGTGAGGTAATCATATCTATCTCATTGGGAATGATAGAAGATGTGCACGTATTAAAAATGGTAAAACTCGGATAGACCATTGTCGAGGAGCCTGGGGTCACTGGTCGGTAAACCTTGGATTATTTTCAAGGAGCCTTCAAGGGATTGATCTTGTTACTCTACCCTTGCATGTATATCGGATTGTAGACTGTTCCCATAGGTATATGTGTTCCCATTGGTGACCTTAGTAGCCATAAACTTTAGGATTCTTTCCCAAGGTGACGGTGGAGGGGAGGTCCCACTGTACCTAGAGCAAATGTCTACTAGACTCACTTGGACTCTCCGGAGGGTTATCTTCACTCAAGATGGTTTAAGTGGAGAAACTTGCACCAGTCTGTTTCATTAAGCAGGTTGTCAGGGTAGCTGTTCCAACTGTCATTTCTACATTAAAATTCTACGATGTTGGATTTCATCACCAACTAGCGTTTTTAGTGCAGGGATCTATTGTTTGTGTGTGGATTGATCTCTTAGATTTTTATAGGCGTGTGATTCATTTGATTGTTTCCTTAGCGACTTTAGGGTTAGTTTAAATTTTTTCTTTGTTTACGTGTGTTAAAAGTTTAATCGTGGCTGAATTACTAAGACGATCACGTAGAACTCAGGGGAAACCCCTTGAGTACACACTAAGCCAACTAGAAAAAATTAAATCTCTGATACCAAATTTTATCGGTAGAACTGGATTAACGGAACAAGGATAATCATCCATAATTATTCATCCTTGTTTTGAAGTAGATCAACCGCAAATAACAAAACATACTCCACAAACAGTTTCAATTTCCGAATTAACCGAAGTTGCTTCTGCAACAAGTGAATTATCACCTGAAGAACCTGAAATTTCTGAACCAAAAACTGAACCTACTACATCAGAACCTACTTTAGAATTCACTACTCCAACTGCTAAATATCCTGATTCACCCAGAGTGAGGAATCAGATTACAAAAGATCTTCCTCCTGGTCTCATTAGTATTGAAGAAATCACTGATATAGAGGAAGAAATTGTTCTTCCTTCAACTCAGGAAAATTTAGAACTTAGAGAATGTGAATCAATTTTTTACAGTCCTTTTAGACAAGATGCTTGATATTCTTCATTGACAGATTTTCTACAAAACGTAGGTCTTCAGTATTTTCCAACTTGAATTCCTTTCTACTCTACACCAATAAGTTATAGACCTCAGATAAACATGTCGGGTGAGTCATCTATGTTTACTAAATCACCAGAAACATTTCTATATGGTGGTCTGTATGTTACTGCAGGCTATCAGTCGCTCTCTGGTACATTCTCAAGAGCATCTCCATTTCCCAACAAACCAGTGTCATCATCTGGCCTGAATGAATCAAATATTGGAACTTTGAACAATGAGCAAGTTTATATGATGTCTGGAAATATTCCAAACCCCGTATCTCAAGGTAGTAATTTACCGCCTTGGGGGCAACCCCAAGGACAGTACATACCTCAGGGTCAATATCAACCCCAAGGACAGTACATACCTCAAGGTAAATATCAACCTTAGGGACAGTACTTACCTCAAGGTCAATATCAACGTCAAAGTCAGTACATGCCTCAAGGTCAATATCAACCTCAAGGGCAGTATCCAGCTCAAGGATTGCAACCTCCTTTAGCACATCAGTTCTATCCGGAACAACAAATGTTACAAGGAGGTGGAATTTATCCAGCTAATTATCAGCCATATGTTCAACCTAGTCATGGGCTATCTTATGTACAACCTTCGATGGGACCCTCATATCCCGAAATGGTGTGGGATCCATCCCAAGTCAAACAGAATTTACAACCAAATATGCAAGTACCTTATTATCAAGCTGGACAACCTGTTGGTTATAATCAACCCCAACAAGCAGTCCAGCCTTCAATTACAACACCTGCATCTGGTCATGTTCAGCAACCTGGTCCAAGTACACCTAGCACTCCACCACAAACAACTACTCAGACTTTTGTTCAACCAATCACACCTATTCCTGTAGTGTTTACAGATCCTATTACATCTGCTCCTCAAACATCAGTACAAATTCCTCAGGTTTCTATTCCACAGTCTGGACCTACAATTCAGACTACTGTTCAAATGCCTACAGGACAACCTGGTACAAGTACAGTTATAACAAGTCAACCTCAGTTTACTTATCAACCGTATCAGGGGCTGTACCAATATGGACCTATTCCACAAAATCCAACCTACCCACAACAACCGTACCCTGGGTATACATATCAGACACTTGTTCAACCCCAGAATGGTCTAGTTATTCCTGGTTATCCAGGGGGCAATCCGATTCCAAATGCACAATCTATTCCAGGTTATCCTGGAAATCCTCCTCCTGGGATTGGTTTAGTTTCACAAGGTTATCCACAAGACCCTACCCGTCGATTGCAATTCATAGCAACTTTAGATTTATCGGATTTATCCCGCCTTACGAATGATCCCATCTACTATCATCCGTATTGGCCACCAATTCCTCAGAAGTTGCCCAGTGATATCCGAAAGTTTGAAGGGAAATCAGGAGAGGATCCTTCTAACCATGTTATGACTTACCACCTTTGGTGCGCATCTAACTCATTAATCGACGATTCCATTCGACTTAGAATTTTTCAGAGAACATTAATAGGATTAGCTGCTAAGTGGTACATTGAACTGCCATGAGGCTCATTTAACAATTTCAAAGCCCTAGCAAATGCTTTCTTAACTCATTTTCAGTTTCCAGTCAGATACAACAATGGCACGAAATTATTAACTTCACTAAAAAAATATACGTCTGCATACATATCAGATCATATACATGAATGGAGACGTAGAAGACATTTGGTAAAAGATTTTATCCAGGATCAAATATTGGCAGAATGGTTTGTCAAATCATTGCACTACCAAAAATCACTGAAGATGTAGCCAAAGCAGGAGTTGTCACCGAAGAACAAGTTATTTCTCAAGCTTAGTATCTAGACCTTGTATATACCCAATCCAGAACTTTGTACGAGAAAATTACCGATTTACCGTGTCCTGGTAAGATAAAAACAACTCCTTCATGGTCTCATGCTGCTGATGGTGTAATCGGTTTAGTTAGTACCACTAAGAGTAAGAAGAAATCTTCGAAGGTTACTTCCCCTATCATAACTTTACCTGATTCACCAAAAGGAGAATCTTTCTTGGAAACTTCTGCCGATATTCATGTTGTAGATTCATCTACTACAAAGTCTAAATCCGACAACAATAAGAAAGGGAAGAAAAGGAATAAACAGATTCCTAAAGAAAAAAATGATAAAATTGAATCAAATGATGATAAATGGAAACCTCGTTATCCTTATCTTATCTGTGACGAAGGTCATTTCACCAAGGAATGCTCACATAGGGCTGAGGTATCTAAGTTCATCAAAGGTTCACCCACCCCTGTTGTCCTGAAGGATCCTTTTCTGGTTCAAGATAGTAAAATGATTGGATCTTCTTATAATACATCAATAGATATTTTGATGATGTCTCAAGTAATGGTTGCGACTCGATCGCAATATTATGGTAGTAAAAATTCCGTTACTAGTAAAGAAATAGAAAATTCTAATTCTGCACTAGTTGCATCTCCTTCGGTTTCCGATCCACTTCATATTTAGAAACTGAATCCTGATTTAGTAATCAAACTGCCTCCTAAAGGTGTACTTTGTAAATCAAATTTCAATCCACATACGAGAGCTACTCAGAATTACAACATTGTCGAGGATTTAGCAATGTCGGCTTTGGAGTGCTGTAATCATTTCCAGCACAAAGAAAATTACTCTTATCAACAATTGGAGCTATAGATCTTCAGGATTCAAACCTTATATTCTTCGATTTATAAAATTTTACACCATGACTCCCTCATCAAATGGCTTTACAGATTCTAGTACTGGTCAAAAACAGACATTGCTTTCGTACTGTTATTAATGAAGGAGCTTCTACGTGTATTATGTCGTTAAACTGTTGGAAATCACTTGGTTCTCCGACACTTAACCAATCACCGAAAATCCTAAAAGCTTTTGACGGAAGAGGATTCCATCCATTCAGAATTTTATAGGATCTACCTATAGAGGTTGAAGGTAAAACCGTTAATTTAGATGTGGAAGTAGTTGATGCCCCTCTAGATTATAACCTTCTTCTGGGTAGAATTTGGTCTTATGCTATGATTGTTTTCGTATCGTCCGTCTTTCGATTAATCATGTTTCCTCATCAAGGAAAGATTGTGAAAGTCGATCAACTCTCATATTATTCGTCTGACCCAACTTCTACGGATAGTATTCAGCATGTTGGAAAAACGACTATTCCTTATGAGGATGTAGGAGTAGGTTTAATTAAAGATTCCTCTTTGCTAGGAACTTTTTCTATACCTCCACCTAACATACCGTGTACTATCGCTAATATCAATATAATTACATCAAGCACTATTCCATTTGATGATCCTTGGATGGTGTTTTCAGAGTCAGAACTGGATTCGTTTGATGGTGAGATTCCTTTGAGTCCGTTTGAATTAGCATATCAAGCAGTACAGTCATTTTCCAATTCACCATCAACTGATTCTGACCCAATGAATGTGGTCAATGAAGAATCATTTTCACCTTCAAACTCAGATATAACATCAATTCCGAATCCTTTTAAAGAAATGTTTTATACTGACGAAAGAATTTGTGAATTCCTGTCAATAGATGATTTACCATGGGGTGATCTCCATCATAGGTCATCATTTTTACCTAAGCTTGATCGATTCGAAAATAATTTTTCATCTATTTTTACAATTGATTATTTCAAAGAACCCCAGAGTCTGATATCGATCACAAATTCAGATTCTGAAGTGAATTTGGGGAATATTTCTCCCACGATTCCTATTGACATATCGGTGAAACCGAGAATTATTGAAAACAGTCATATAGGTGCCTCTTGTATGTTATATGAAATTGCTACATATAAGGTCCTATTTCAAGAATTCCGCGACATATTTGCCTGGTCGTATGAAGAAATGCCAGGAATCGATCCCAAATTTGTTGTTCATGAAATAAAAACTTACCCAGATACTAAACCGATCAGACAAAAATTACGTCTGATACATCCACGAAAGGCTGCTGCTATCAAAGCCGAAGTTGAGAAATTATTGAAAGTAGGTTTTATTTATCCTATCCCGTTAACGAATTGGGTATCTAATATCATTCCTGTTACTAAAAAACAAGGAATAATACGAGTATGTGTCGAGTATAGGGATATTAACAAAGCTTGTCCTAAAGACAATTATCCAACCCCTTATATTGACCAAATCATTGATGATTGTGCCGAAAATGAAATGTATTCATTTATAGATGGATTTTCCAGATACAATCAAATAAACATAACCCCTGCCGATCAACCAAAAACAACGTTCATTTGTCCTTGGGGAACATTTTCTTATTGTAAACTACCTTTTGGATTAAAGAATGTTGGGGAAACTTTTCAAAGGGCTATGTCCTATGCTTTTCATGACATTAAACACATTGTGCAACCTTATCTCGATGATTTACCTACTCATTCATTATGCAAAGAATATCATCCAACTCACTTACGAGCGATTTTTATGAGATGTAGGTATTATAAGATTCGCTTGAATTTGCACAAGTGTGTTTTCTGTGTGCAATCTGGTAGATTACTGGGATTTTTCGTTTCGAAGCAAGGCATTCGTGTTGACCCTTTGAAGGTTGAGGCTATTATTAATTTACCTCCTCCTTCCACACTTCGCCAACTCCAAAGTTTAAAATGGAAATCAAACTTTCTACGTAGATTCATCCAAAACTATGATGAGTTAACCAAAGGTTTTACCAGGCTTTTGAAACATAATGTTCCTTTTGTTTTGGATGAGATCACTGATTGATCTTTTGATTCTCTAAAACATGTGTTGACCCATGCATCGTTACTGCATCCACCAAATTACAACCAGGATTAATTTTTATGCTTAGCAGCCTTTGATTCCACTATTGGAATGGTATTAGTTAAGGAAGATGAATTCCACAACAAACATGTGATTTACTATCTCAATCAGAATCTCAATCTGACAGAGATAAAATACTCGCATGTGGAGAAATTGGCCTTGGCAGCAGTTCAAGTTGTCCAACGATTTCGTCATTACATTTTGTTAGAAAAAAAAAAAAACGGTGATTTCTAATTGCAACCCGATGATGTATATTCTGACTAAGAAATTGTTTGGGGGAAAATACTCTAAATGGATAGTTATCCTTCAGGAGTTTGATTTAGAATTTGAAAAATCCAAATCAAATAAATCACTAGTGTTCGCCAAAGTTATGTGTGACTTCCCAAATACTGAGACAGAAACTGTGGTAGAACATCCAATCGCTAATGAATCTTTGTTTCCTATCAATACATTAGATCCTTGGTATGGAGATATAATCATTTGTCTCCAAACCCAAACTTTTCGGCCTGAGCTTTCGCGTTCACATCGACGAAAGATCCGCTACCAGTCTCAGCAAGACAATATTGTTGGAGACACGCTTTATCGTCGCGGAGTGGATTTTGTATTTTGATGATGTTTAACCCATGAAGATGCTGAACGAGTTTTAAATGACTATCATTCTAGAGCATGTGGTATTCATATGTTTGGGTATGCCACAACCCAAAATATATTATGCGCTGGTTATTTTTGGCCTTCGTTATTTAAAGATTTCATTCTTACGGTCCGAAAATGCCACAACTGTCAGATTTTTGATCGAAAGATGCGTGCACCACCAGATCCTCTTCACCCCATAATTTCCATTGGTCCTTTTGCAAAATGGGACATTGATTTCATTTCATGTAACCCTCAGTCGGCCGGAGGGCATGGGTACATTATTCTCGCAGTAGATTATTTTACCAAATGGGTCGAGGTGATGCCTACATTTGCGGTAGATGGAAAAACTGCAACTACTTTTGTATTCAATCACGTGATTGCTTGATTTGGTGTACCCCAAGCTATCATTACTAATCATGGGAGCCATTTTCGAAACATTATGATGATCGAACTTTCCGACCAACTTGGCCTGCACCATGACAACTCTACTCCATATTACCCGCAGGCTAATGGTCAGGTTGAAGCTGTCAATAAAGTTTTAACCACTATGATTAAAAAGATAATCGGAATTAATAAATCAAATTGGCATACTATGCTTTTCTTGGCACTTTGGGCATACCGAACCTCGGCAAAAACTGCAGCAGGTTTCACTCCTTTTCAACTGGTCTATGGTTTAGAAGTTGTGTTACCGAATGAATGCGAAATACTGTCACTCCAATAATTAGCCATAGAGTTACTACCAGCTACCTCTGAGGAGGAAAAATGATTTTTGTATTTGGCACAATTAGATGAGACTCGGCGCACCGCTGCATTGGCAGCCGAAGCTCATAAAAAACGCGTTAAAGCTTAGTACGATCGAAGTGTTACACCTCATGTTTTTTCAGAGGGTGACCTAGTATTGGTATATGACCAAGCTAATGATAAACTAGGAGCTGGGAAATTCGAACCCATGTGGCATGGTACTTATATTGTCAAGCGAGTGCTTGCAAAAGGGGCTTACGAATTGATTGGTTTTGACAGGGTCTCTTTATATAAACCCAGAAATGGACTTTATCTGAAGAGATATTATGCTTGATTTTGTGTGAAGATCTCACCTGTAGATTAGTTATTTTTTCTAGATTAGCTGCTTTAGATTAGATGAGTGTGTCTAGTTTAAGTTTGAGTTGACTACTATCCCTGCTTATCTTGATTACTTTGATATTGCAGATGTCGACGTCTCTTCAAGCCTACATTTTTTTTGCTGATGGTGCTTGTCGTAATACACAGAATATCTCTTCCACAGCCTGGGTTATCTATTCACCCACCGATGAGTTAGTTTCTATGCATGGGGTAAACCTTGGTTAAACAACGAATAATGTTGTAGAATATAGCGCAGTGATTGAGTTATTATCTGATGCCATTTCATTTGGCATTCAGAGCTTGATCATAAGGTTAGATTCATAACTCATTGTATTGCACTTAAACAGAGTATACGCAATTAAAAATCCAGTGTTACCGAGATTATTCTTGAAGGTTCGTCTCTTGGAAAGGCAGTTTGATTACATTGAATATCAACACATTCCGAGAAATTTAAATACATTGGCTGATGCATTAACTAATAATGTTATAAATATACATTTGCGACATTAAAACAATAAATTAAAACAACATTCGATAAGTGTTGAACAAGATATTCATCGAAAGTAGTCATATCATAGATAGAGTTTGTGTTTCAAAAAATATTACATCGTCAGGACCATAGGTTTAAAACACCTTATGATCCAAAAGGTAGTGATAAAAAAATAAAAAATATAATGGTCTGCGATAATCATCCGCTATCCATGGTGATGATCATGATAATACACTATCACTCTTGCCACTCTACGCAGATATCTCCGAAACTGGCCAGGAACACCAGCAACATGCCTCTGGAGGCGTATAGGAATATTGTCCATACTGGTCTCTGGTATGTCTTTGGTCAACCTCTCTAGGTTCTGCTCTAAATCAGTGAGAATATCTACTGTCTGGTTCTCTGGCGGTGCAATAGGATCTTTTCGCTTCCTCTAGAAGCGGCAAAGATTGGCTGGTCTTCGTGGACTAACACCTACATTTGAAATTTTTGTCATCAATATTGGAAGATTTAAAAAACAAAAAAAATTAGAGTTAGAAACACATCAAAATGATTTATTTACCTGACTTGTCCCATTGGGCTTCGGGAGGAAGAAGCATATCAGGATCACCACGGAAATCTATCCCTGCATATGGAAAATATTTAATGGCAAAGATCTGGTTCTGTAGCCAATGAAAGTATGTGGGTGTTAATCGAACTATCTTAATGCCCTCACTATGATGGGCCATCACTTGCACCCAACGGATCATCCGAGGCTCTCTGACCCCACTAGCATCAACCGAGATAAGCTGGGGGGCAAGAGATGGAATCCTCTCCAGAGAAAAAGAAACTACGATAGCTCCATATCCAAATTTTTTCAACTTTGCGTTCTTAGCTCTAGTCAATTAGCCTTTTACATTAGCCAATACTCCTTCACACCAGTTGAAGATGGTGCCTCTGTAGAATTCAACCAATTTCTGCATCTGGGCTTTAGTAGCCACGTGTGGAGCTGCACTCCTGTTAGCCACCTATAATATTTTGTTATACCAAAAGGTGGCTAAGATCTTTTTGAGCCTCCAAGGAACAAATTTTATCACTAAAAAATTGTTGGCTCTTGAAGTCTCTTTAAGGCCTCATGCCTCTGTCCAAAATCCTCATTTGCTGTCCCATTTTTTATACTCAGGAATTTCTGCTGACTCTAACTGAAAGACTGCTGAAAGATCGCCATTTCTCCTCTTCTCAAAACCCTTCATTTGCTCCCCTTTTCTACATCAAAACTACCTTGTTTTCATAAGTCCTCTTCTTTCCATTTATGAAAATTTCCCCTTTCATAGTTAAAAACTCACTTTTTAACTATTTCGGAACCCCCAAAGCCATTAAAATCCTTGAAAATTCTCATAAAAAATCAAAGTTTCATTGCTATAGGCCTAAGCCCCTTGAGCTAAGCCCTAAACCACTTCCCCACCATACGCTTTGGGTTTGGAACCATTTGCTAATACGATAAGGTGCTAATCGCATCGGAAAGAATCAAAGACGCAAGTCTTTGCCATACTCCAAAAGTTCCGATTGCGATTAGCCTTGCTGCTTAAAGACCCCCGATCTTATTATTTTCATATAACCCTGAGCCCGCCCCCGGCGCTTACAACTTTGTGAATATTTTTCCGACCCTTTTTCCTTTGTTAATTACAAAAACCCTCTTTTCCAAAGTTTTGATGTAATGAGTCAAAGTCACATGTTTAAAATAAAATGGTTAGATCAAAAAGACCGATCGCGCAATCGTGATCGGGGAAATTTCAATGGGTTGATCGAAAAGACCAAGCCCGCAGTTCCGATTGCGATTAGGCCCCCATTATATATAAAGCCCCAGGCCCATCAATTTTCATATATCCAAAGGCCCCGCAGTCGGGCGCCTGTCCGCTTTGTATATATGTTTTTCCACCCCGATCCATAAAAACCTTTGTTTATTTCAAAAGTCCGGGTTTTATATAAAATACAAGGGTTTCTCCCCGATTCCATTCTCCACCGTTGATCTAGTCCTTTGATCCAACGACCTGCGCTCAATCGCATCACAAACTTTCAATCACATGCGTTTTTTGTCGCTCCCCCGATTGCCTATCCCCGATTCATATCCCGACCGTTGATCTAATCCTTGATCCAACGGTCCGCACAAAATCGCATCGCAATTGTTTCACCCCCTTGCGATTACCTTCGATTCATTTTCCGCCGTTGATCTGGTCCTCAGATCATCGCAATATCAATCGGCAAAGTTTCGAATCGCATGTTGTTTTGTGACTCCCGGAATGGATGTGATCCTCCAATAAATCTCGGCCGTCCATTTCCCGCCATCCAACGGTCTGCCATCCAACGGCTCCATTCTCCTCACTCGAAATTCCACCATTTCAAAACCCGTCGATCGTTTTCCGTCGATCCGATCCGCTAGATCAATCGCGCCGTTTAATCGCATCGAAAGTCTCCATGAATCGCATCCCCTTTCTCGCTACCCCGATTGAGACTCCGATTGGAAATCCGACGTTGTCCGAGATCGACGATCCAAACTCCATTCCTCCTTATTCTTCTCTCGCTATCCTTTTTGCCTTTCTATGCAGATCTCCACCGTTGGTTGCCTTCATCCGACGGCTACGCTCCTCCCCCGCCATCCGAAGCAGTTTAAACCTATTCCCGCAGGATTTCTTAACTGTTGTTGTGTTTTGCAGGTGTTTTAATGGTTTTCCATTATAGAATGAAGGAAAGCCGAGGGATGGGAAAGACGTTTCCTGTGCCTTTGAGCTATCTTAAAAGAAGCCATTCACGGGGCTCTATTCCATGTTTCGTCAGTACTCTATGAGTATTGATGCTGTAAAGCCCAGTGCGGGTCTGCACATCGACAAGACACTGTTTTAAATCAAACACAGTTAAAGAGTATCAGTTTTGAGACTAAAGCACAGCAGATGAAGATTGAAGACAGTTTTTATGGGGATTACGGCTAAGACAGTTATCAAAAGCCTAATCCCCAATCTAAAACACAGTTTAAAGGAAAAACCTAAAGTGTTTTATCAGACAGAAAGCCTCCACCGCCACATCTGAGGCAAATTGATTCCTTAGCTACCACCGAGCCACCTGTTGCCTCAAACCATTCAGAACAGAGGCCAAAGTTATTGCTCGAAGAAATATCTGCCTCCAGCATTGCCAAGAGGTTATTTCTGCAAGGAAACCAATGAATAAATATCTGCAGAGTTATTCCAAAACATACACAGAGCCTCAAAGTCAAACAAAGCTTCCACCGAGCTTTGATATTTATTGTGAAATGGTTAATGTAGTGATCCACCTGTAAATTTTTCCCTCGAGCCTCTCAAAGGGCCGAGAAGTCTTCACTCTGCATTAACTGTCCTTGAGATATTTTGTTAAAATCTCACCTCCTCATCTTCCTATAAGTACTTCTACATAAGATGAGGAGTTGTTGGTTGCAGAACTTTGAAATACACTTGAGCTTGAGACTTATTTTTGTACATAGTATTCACTGGCCCTTGAAGCTCTGTTTGTGCTAGAGTAGTTAGGTCGAATAGTGAAGATGATTGCTGAACTGAAACATTGGACTTGAAGTGTGTAGCTGGTTTGACATCAATATAAAAGCTGTTTCATGGGATCCTGATCTATCTTGACGGTGATGTTATTCTCATTTGTAACTTGTTGTTTTATTTCTGTTTTCATGTTGTTTCATTTTCCACTGTAAAGAAAAATTTAAACAAGGTTAGGACCTGCTGTATATCAGTAACCTTCTCTGGCTGAGAAATATTTATTTGAATGTTTTCTTCCAATCTGTGTTATTTAGGAATGACTTAATTCAGTTTTAGGCATGAGAATGCTGGTGTTCCCTCATTTTATCGTCCTAGCTGAATATTATTTCTGAATGTTACTTTCAGTATGTGTTATGTGATGATGAACTGAAGGAAGATATGGTTAGCCCTGGTCCCAGACTTGTCTGCATAACTAACAGATCGTTTCCCTTGGAATGTGTTAAAAGCTGGCTAGTTTAGAAGCACTTGCTAGATCTTAGACCATTCTGTGTTATCTTTGTGTTTCCCCTTGTTTTGTATGTTTTCTATTGGAAGTGTGTCAAAGGCTGGTTGGTTTAAAAGTACTTACCAGATCCTAGTCTGCTTTCGTGTCCTTCTTAAAGTGTTTGTCAAAGGCTGACTGGTTTAAAAGTACTTATCAGATCCTAGGCTGCTCTTCGTTCTGCATCTGTTTAATTCCCCTTCTTAATGCATCACTCCATCCCATAAATCAAACTTTAAAAGAGATCCTTAGACATAGATGACTTGCCCCTTGGATCACATTTGATGTTGTTGTTCAATTAAAACCCAGATATGACTCCATAGCCCAATGAACTAAAAACCAGCGTTATATCTATCTATCTGTCAAAACTGTTCTATTTGCTTGCAACTTCTCACTTTTGAAACTTTGCACTTAGGACTTTCCCCTCAAGTAACCTTTCATGCTCAACCATCCAAAACAAAACAAAACCCTTGGCCTTCATAACTATCCTAATATCATTACCTTAAGCTTTTCAAAAGCAATATCCATCTTTGTACATATTGGAGAGATCCCTCTCCGGATTCAGGAGGGCTAGATCCTAGAATCCCAAAGTTTGGTTGAAATGATGTTAACTCTGTGATTGGACTCTCCCAATCTTGCTAATAAATTACAGAGACCTAACATTTCTGGCGACTCCGCTGGGGACATCGAACCCATAATCATTTTCATTTAAAGATAATCATACGACGTCAGAGATTTGGTTCATAGAGCATTTGCTTTATTAACCAGAGTAAAAAGCAGCCTTTTCAAGCATTGCCTATTATAGGTAATCATGATGGAACTTGTTTGAATCAGTGACAAACTAGGTAAACCCTAGTTTTCTCTTAAGACTTCATCTAAACCTTGAAAAATCAGCTGGCTTAGCCATAAGAGTATACTGCCTTTGTCTCGCAACCTTAGCTAAGTTTTGAAACAAAGTTAGGATATTCTTAACAACCACAAAACTGAAAAATGACTTAGAAAAACCTAAAAATATTTCAGATTGGAATTAAATAAACATGGTGGTGGACCATAAGACCTTTTACCTCTGAAAGGAGCTAAAAATCTCCACTTGGCGACTCCACAATCCTAGCAGACCTTAAGACTCCACTGGGAAGAACCCTTATCATTATAAAATCATTCAAACTCAGATAGAGGACTGTGGGATTTAAAATTGTAAAAACAGATTGGTTAACCTCTCCAAGATTGTCATATCTGGTTGAACTTTTCTTGTTTTAGGTCTAAACAACATAGCATAGTGGCTTCTAAAAAGATTCACACTAGAGCCCACCCAGACCCTAACCCACCTGAGATAGTTGATAATCCAGAAAATATCCTTTGGAAGTCTCCTAAGGTTAAATTATTAACTGTTTTCAGATCACCCTTGAGAGCTAAATCAGTCCCTGAAAATCTTTCAGCTCTGCAACAATCACAAACCGACTTAGTGAACCCATTTAGGACTAGGTCATTTGATGATATAATCCAGTTAGACTCTGAATCTTCACTTTCATCTCCTGAAACAAGTGAACATCCTGGTAGCAGGGAAACAACACCTCCTGATTTACATTTCCTTCACAATTTAGGTGTCTCCCGTCCAAGATCATCTCAACAGTCTACTCCTGGTCCATCCACTTCTACTCACCCTACATCCACTGTTCAAACCACTTCACCTCAGCCCACTTTCCCTTCTGTAAATCCACCTCCACCTCCTGCCATGGCAACATGGTATGCTCCCTTAGTCCTTCCCGTACCATTAGCCAATCTTCCACAGGACTATCAGTCCAAAATTCCATTATATGATGCTAGTAATACTATAACAGCATCTCAACATGTGGACAAGATGAATGACTACTTTGACAGAAACGAAATTGATGATGATTCTATCAAGTTGAGACTATTTGCTCAAAGTTTGGGGGGAGAAGTAAGAAAATGGTTTAAAGGTTTAACCCCCCATAGTATTAACGATCTCCAAGCCTTCCATCAAACATTCTTAAACAAATGGGGAGTGAGAAAGAATCCTCTCCAAGGCCTTGCTGACTATAACAATCTCCATAGGAACCCTGGGGAAAGTGTACAATATTATTGTACCAGATTTAACAGCGTCTATAATGCGCTTTCCCCTGAACTAAAACCTCCTCAGGGCTTAGCTTTAAACAAATTTCCTGAAGGGTTTGATCCAGACATGACATATTCACTTAGAGAAAGAGTTTTTGCAACTCTTGAAGACATGCAAAGGGGTGCTCTTTCTGTGGAAGTAAACTTGATGGAGAAAAGAGCAAGAATGAAGAGCGAGAAGAGAGTATCTTTTAGAGAGGAATCCACCCCTTCCACTTCAAGCTCAAAGATGGAGAGAATGATGGAAGAAATAATGAAAGAGATGAGCATAATTAAGAGAGCACAAGAAAATCAAAATCAAACTGCTCCTCAAAATAGGAACCAGAATCAGAATGTTAGAAGGAACCAACCTCCAAACAGACCCAGGGATGATGATCAAAAGATCACCCCTCCCTTTCATCAAAACTATGTAAGTGAGGTTGAAGAAACAGAAGACATAACAGAGGAAGAGGATATCAACATGTTTGGGGAAGAGGATGATGACTTTGAGGTTCATTATGATAATAAACAAGGTCTTTACACACCTTACGACGACAAAAGAGATGATAATGAAAATTATTATCAGGATATGGAAAATGTCGTCATAGAACCTCAAAGAGAATATGACCTTAGAAGCAAGACCAGTCAACAAGCCCCCAACACCAAAACCTCTGACAAATCCTCTCAAAGCAGCACCGCAGCTAAACCCAAAACAGCCAAACAAAAAGACAAAACAGTGGCTATTAATTCTGATAAGGATAAGGAGAAAAACACTCAAAATTCTAAAAAACAGAGTGAAGACATCAGCAGTACTAACACTTCAGCTAGTACTCCTTCTACAACAGTTGTGTCAAGTAAAACAAATCAGCAAGCTGTAATTGTTGATAGAGTGACAACTAATAAGGTTGAAACAAGTGCTTCAAAGAATCAAACCCCTTTCAGCCTGGAACAGGAAATCTTAAAGATCAAAATCTCTGTTCCATTAACCGAGTTAGCTGCCCAACATGTATATAAGAACCAAATTTTGAAGGCTTTAAATATAGAGGAAAATGGAGATACAGTTAATCTTAGTGACGACCTACCAGAGTTGATTTTTGGCCCTAAGATTGAAGGGAAGTTTCAAGAAGGACCAGTTCCTCCCTTTTATGTGAGTTTGAACATTCATGACAAAATTCTACACAACGCTATGCATGATTCCGGGGCTTCTCATAATTTAATGCCTAAAGCCGTGATGGAGAGCCTTGGTTTAGAAATTACCAGACCCTACAAAGACCTATACTCCTTTGACTCAAATAGAGTAAAATGTCTAGGATTGATCAAAGACCTCTGTGTTAACCTAGCCCAGATTCCAGCCAAATGTTTACTCATGGACATTGTTTTGGCTGATGTCCCCCCAAAGTATGGAATGCTATTATCAAGATCCTGGGGAGCTAAGTTACAGGGGACTATGCAGATGGACATGACATATGCGACCATCCCGGTTTTCAATCAGACCAGAAGACTTTACAAGGAGTCTCATATGCAATACACGGTTACAAGTCAAGACAGACCACGAAACTCTCCTATATATTCTGTCAATACAGGCCTTGATTCTTTTATCATGTTTAACAATGAAACTCCTAGTGAGCAGGTCACTTTAACAGAATTAAAGGCCGACAGGGAAGAAGAGTATAATAACGCAGAAGTGTCCAAACAGTTTGCCACATGTGAAAACATTAGTAAACAAAGCATAGGTCTTTATTTACCGATTATGAGTCCATTGTTTTTAGGACTTAACAACCCAGAAAATACCCCTAACATTTCTGGCATCATCCCTCAATCTATTGAAGAATTTGAGGAGTCAAAACAAATTCAATTGGGTGCTGCTAATCATGAACAGTCATAAGGCACCATAGTTAAAAAGGACAATCGCCAAACAGACGAAACCGAAGACAGTCCTTTATGGAGTATGTATTTTGATGGGTCATGCACTAGAAATAATGCTGGTGCAGGGGTTTGGATCATTAACACTGAAAACAACCACACAAAATGCATCTCATGCAAATTAAACTTTCAGTGTTCCAACAACATAGTAGAATATGAATCCCTTCTCTTAGGCTTGCATCTCTTGAAGAAATTAGGAGCCAGAAGAATTAATGTGTACGGGGATTCTGAGTTAATCATTAGGGAAGTCAATGGGGAGTATAATGCGAATCATCCCAGACTTAGAGCCTATCGGAATGATGTCATGGATCTGTTGACAACATTTGAGGAGTCAAACCTGAGTTTCATCCCAAGGAAAAAGAACATTATGGCCCACAATTTAGCTTTTGCGGCCAGAACATGTCTAACGCCATATGAGATTGGAGACAACACAACTCCGATAAAATTTAGACCGGCAGTGCCTGATAACGAAAAATATTGGCAAGTGTTTGAAAATGACAAACAAATAGAAGACTTCATGCAATTCAGAAATGAGTTCGAACTGCACAGTTCAGATTCAGATTATGATACAGACTGCAGTGAAGAAAACTTTCTTGGTGAAGAAGAATCGTCTCCTCAACCTGCCAATACTAACCTATTGTCTAGCAAACTTAGGAACAAAACAGAATTAAGTGCAGAGTTAGAAACGAAAGAATTACAAACTCTGCATTCTAAAGATGAAAATTTGCCGAGTGGTCTAACGCCTTTAGAGGAGTTGTTCAATTTTAACGATGTGGCCAATAAACCAAAACTGGAACCTGTAGAGACTGAAGTAGAGGAGTGCAATATAGGCAGTGAGGAAAAACCGAAAATGATCAAGCTGTCCAAAACTTTGCCAGCTCACATTAAACTCAAATACTTAGAGCTGTTCAAAGAATTTTCCGATGTTTTTGCTTGGAGTTACGAAGATCTCAAATCCTATGACACTGAAATAATACAGCACAAAATCCCTCTTAAAGAAAACCAAAAACCATTCAAACAGAAACTGCGCAGAATAAACCCTGTCCAGTTGCCATTGGTTAAGAAGGAAATCATGAAGATGCACGATGCTGGCATTATTGTCCCTATTAGATATTCTGAGTGGGTATCTAATCTGGTGTCCGTTAGGAAGAAGATTGGAGAAATCAGGCTTTGTATAGACTTTAGAGACTTAAACAAAGCTTCGTTAAAGGATAACTACCCTTTACCAAAAATGGATCACATTTTACAAAGGGTGGTGGGGTCTAAAAGGATTTCGTTGCTTGATGGCTATTCAGGGTATAATCAGATTTTAGTTCACCCTGCTGATCAATTAAAGACAGCTTTCACTACTCCATGGGGAACTTTCATGTATGTGAAGATGCCTTTTGGTCTAATGAACGCTGGAGCAACCTTTCAGAGAGCCATGGACATAGCATTCTCGGAAGAATTGGGCTTCTTCATCATTATCTATTTAGATGATGTCACTGTGTTTTCAAAAACATATGAAGAACATTTAGAACATTTGAGAAAAGTTTTCGAGAAGTGCAAAAGGTTTGGAATATCTTTAAACCCTAAGAAGACACTATTTGGTCTCCAAGAAGGTAAGCTTCTTGGACACATTATTTCAGAAGAAGGTATAAAGATAGATCCAAAGAAGATTGAGGCTATATTGCAAATCTCTCATCCTCGAAATATCAAAGAGTTGCAGTCTTTCATTGGAAAGATTAACTTTTTGAGAAGGTTCATCCCTAACTTGGCAGAGCTCCTTAGAAATATCACAAACATGTTGAAGAAGGAGCAAGGGATAAAATGGACCTTGGAAGCAAAGACATCCTTTGAGCTAGTGAAACAAGCATTAACCAAAACACCGGTTCTCATAAGCCCTGATTTTTCAAAAGATTTTTATATCTTCTCATTTGCATCAGAACATACCATTGCTGCTGTCCTTTTACAGAAAAATCCACAAGGACAAGAGCACCCTATTGCATTCTTTAGCAAGGCATTGAGGGATGCCCCTTTGAAGTATAATATTATGGAAAAGCAAGCTTTTGCTTTGGTTAAAGCATTGAAAGACTTCAGAGTATACATCCTTCACTCACACATCATTGCCTTTGTCCCTAATTCGGTGGTTAAAGACATTCTAACACAGGAACCGGATGGTAAGAGAGGTAAGTGGATTGTTGTTATTCTCGAATATGATTTAGAGATAAAACCCACTAAACTCATCAAAGGCCAAGGTCTAGCTAGATTAATGGCTGAATCCAATTCTGAAGTTCTTGATATTAATATGATTAATGCTTTGGACAGCCAAGAAGAATTCTCAACTCCCATTATTGAAAACCATTTTATGAATTCTCCTTGGTATGCTGATATCGTTTATGTTTTGTTTAATTTAAATACACCTCCTGGTTTGTCGAAAACAAAGGAAAGGTTCTTAAAACTGAAAGCAGTAAACTATTGCATTGTAGATAGGTGTCTTTATTGGAAAAATGCTAGTGGTATATTGCTTAAATGTTTGCCTGAGTTTGATGCAGAGAAGGTTAAGCAGGAATTTCATGAAGGAGAGAGTGGAGGCCATTTGTACTGGAAGTCAACAGCCAACAAAATTTTGAGGGCTGGTTTCTATTGGCCCACCCTTTTTCCTGATGTTCACAAAATGACAACTACTTGCCATAAATGCCAATTGTTTGAAGGCAAGAGAAAATTATTACCCCTTCCTCTGCATCCAATCACTGTTGAAGCTCCTTTTCAACAGTGGGGACTTGACTTCATAGGTGAAATCCATCCCTCATCTTCTGCCCAGCATAGATGGATCCTTACTGCCACAGACTATTTCACTAAGTGGATAGAAGACATTCCTTGTAGGCAAGCCAATGATTCAGTTATTATAAAGTTCATAGAAACCAATATCCTTTCCAGATTTGGCTGCCCTACCAAGATCATCACAGATAATGCAACAGCATTTGGATCAAAGAAAATGGTGGAATTCTGTCGCAAATATCAGATAACGTTGGGACACTCCACAGCCTATTACCCTCAAGGTAATGGACTTGCAGAGTCTTCCAACAAAAGCTTAGTGAACATAATAAAGAAACTGTTGGAGGACAACAAGAAGTCTTGGCACACAAAGCTTATCCATGCACTTTGGGCTGACAGATTAACTTTGAAGAAATCTATTGGTATGTCACCTTTTCAGCTTGTGTATGGTACAGATGCAATATTTCCTAATAGCCTTGGTGTACCAGTTATGAAGTTTATCCAAGAATTGCAGACTGAAGATAATGACATGATCAGAAGAATAAATCAGACCATTCATCTTCAACAAATCAGAGAGGAAGTGTACAACAAAACATTGCAGAAACATGACAGCATTAAGAAGCTTTTTGACAGAAGAACAAAGGCCAGCAATTTCAAGATTGGGGACAAAGTTTTAAAGTGGGACTCAAAGAGAAAAGACAAGGGAAAGCATGGTAAATTTGATAATCTATGGCTTGGCCCTTACTCTATTCATTCAGTTGCTGGAAACAATGCATTCTTCTTACAAGAGCTAGATGGAACAGATTTGTTTGGGGGTCCTGTCAATGGCAGGATGCTCAAGCATTACTTCTCTTGATTCATGATATGTTTTTAAGCCTTATTTTTTCTTTTTCATTATGAATATTTCATCCATCATTGCATTCAAAGTTATGAAAAATCAAAAAATACAAAAACAAAGAAAAATGAAAAGAGGGCAGAAATGAAAACAAGAAAGGCAAAGCCCCATGCCAAAAAAAGAGAAATAAATCTGAAAGTGTGCAAGCTTAAATGCCACTCCTACAAAACACACATCTAGTTAGTCAAACAGCCTAATCTTGACTAATTAGCTTTAAATTTTCTGCTGATAGGGTAGTGAATTTGATTTGCCAAACTGTTTAATCTTGGCTCATCAGTAGATAGATTAGGATAGAAATTAAGGTTCAAACATGTTCAAAATCTGAACCAAAGTTTCCAAAGAGAGATGACTCAAAACTGTTTTATTTTCTGAGTCAAAGAAAGTGTAAATCTGGTTCTAAAATCACTCAAAATCTGAACCAGAAGAAAAGAAAAGACAGCTCAAACCAAGCAAAAAACAGAGCTGTGAAGAAACGGAAGGCAGTACTTAAACTTTCAAATCTTAAGCCTTCTATTTTGATTTAATTTTATGCAAATAATAATCTATGTGCAGCTTGTTCTTATGCCATAGATCATAGCAAGTCAAACAGCTCAATCTTGACTTGACTATTTTTAAATTTCTGTTTTAGAATTTAGAGAATGGAAGTTTGTTGGACTGTTTAATCCCAACTGACAGTAGACTAGGTAGAGAAATATCTGAGCTCGACTGTTTAATCTGAGTTTAGGGAGAAATAAGGAGTAGAAATAGTCTAGTAGAGTTTTCCAATCCAAGTGCACTCTGATGAAGAAAAAATGCTAGATCAGTAGGATTGGGTAGGTAGAAAGTTTTTATTGATGAAAGTCCATTGTTTTCATAGCCGCCAAACATTTTTTCAAGCTAGATCATCCAGCAAAGGAAGGGCAACCCAATGGATGAGGCAACTAATCAGCCTCCCAGAAATCAAGTCTGAATTCTTGATGCCTTCAAGAAGGCACCATCCCCAAGTGGAGCCACTGTTAGCCACCTATAATATTTTGTTATACCAAAAGGTGGCTAAGATCTTTTTTGAGCCTCCAAGGAACAAATTTTATCACTAAAAATGGTTGGCTCTTGAAGACTCCTTGTAGGCCTCATGCCTCTATCCAAAATCCTCATTTGTTGTCCCATTTTTTATACTCAGGAATTTCTGCTGACTCCAACTGAAAGACTGCTGAAAGATCGCCATTTCTCCTCTTCTCAAAACCCTTTCATCTGCTCCCCTTTTTCTCCATCAAAACTACTTTGTTTTCATAAGTCCTCTTCTTTCCATTTATGAAAATTTCCCCTTTCATAGTTAAAAACTCACTTTTTAACTATTTCGGAACCCCCAAATCCATTAAAATCCTTGAAAATTCTCATAAAAAATCAAAGTTTCATTGCTATAGGCCTAAGCCCCTTGAGCTAAGCCCTAAACCACTTCCCCACCATATGCTTTGGGTCTGGAACCATTTGCTAATACGATAAGGTGCTAATCGCATCGGAAAGAATCAAAGACGCAAGTCTTTTCCATACTCCAAAAGTTCCGATTGCGATTAGCCTTGCTGCTTAAAGACCCCCGATCTTATTATTTTCATATAACCCTGAGCTCGCCCCCGGCGCTTAAAACCTTGTGAATATTTTTCCGACCCTTTTTCCTTTGTTAATTACAAAAACCCTCTTTTCCAAAGTTTTGATGTAATGAGCCAAAGTCACATGTTAAAAATAAAATGGTTAGATCAAAAAGACCGATCGCGCAATCGCGATCGGGGAAATTTCAATGGGTTGATCGGAAAGACCAGGCCTGCAGTTCCGATTGCGATTAGGCCCTCATTATATATAAAGCCCCGGGCCCATCAATTTTCATATATCCAAAGGCCTCGCAGTCGGGCGCCTGTCCGCTTTGTATATATGTTTTTCCACCCCGATCCATAAAAACCTTTGTTTATTTCAAAAGTTCGGGTTTTATATAAAATACAAGGGTTTCTCCCCGATTCCATTCTCCACCGTTGATCTAGTCCTTTGATCCAACGGCCTGCGCTCGATCGCATCACAAACTTTCAATCGCATGCATTTTTTGTCGCTCCCCTGATTGCCGATCCCCGATTCAATCCCAACCGTTGATCTAATCCTTGATCCAACGGTCCGCGCAAAATCGCATCGCAATTGTTTCACCCCCTTGCGATTACCTCCGATTCATTCCCCGCCGTTGATCTGGTCCTCAGATCAACGGCCAGCGCTCAATCGCAAAGTTTCAATCACATGTTGTTTTGTGACCTCCCCGATTGCGATCCTCCGATTAAATCTGGACCGTCCATTTCCCGCCTATCCAACGGCCCTTATTCCCTCCGATCGCAAGTCCTACCGCCATTTCAAAACCCGCCGATTCGTTTTCCGCCGTCGATCTGATCTGCAGATCAACGGCCAGCGCTTAATCGCACCGGAAGTTCAATCGTATCCCCTTTTGTGCCACCCCCGATTGAGACCCTCCGATTAGATCTGGACCGTCCACGTGTCCAGATCGGACGGTCCAAAACTGCTCCTCCTTATTCTTCTCCCGCTATCCTTTTTGCCTTCCTATGCAGATCTCCACCGTTGGTTGCCTTCATCCGACGGCTATGCTCCTCCCCCACCATCCGAAGCAGTTTAAACCTATTCCCGCAGGATTTCTTAACTGTTGTTGTGTTTTGCAGGTGTTTTAATGGTTTTCCATTATATAATGAAGGAAAGCTGAGGGATGGGAAAGACGTTTCCTGTGCCTTCGAGCTATCTTAAAAGAAGCCATTCACGGGGCTCTATTCCATGTTTCGTCAGTACTCTATGAGTATTGATGCCGTAAAGCCGAGTGCGGGTCTGCACATCGACAAGACACTGTTTTAAATCAACACAGTTAAAGAGTATCAGTTTTGAGACTAAATCACAGCAGGTGAAGATTGAAGACAGTTTTTATGGGGATTATGGCTAAGACAGTTATCAAAAGCCTAATCCCCAATCTAAAACACAGTTTAAAGGAAAAACCTAAAGTGTTTTATTAGACAGAAAGCCTCCACCGCCACATCTGAGGCAAATTGATTCCTCAGCTACCATCGAGCCACCTGTTGCCTCAAACCATTCAGAACAGAGGCCGAAGTTATTGCTCGAAGAAATATCTGCCTCCAGCACTGCCAAGAAGTTATTTCTGCAAGGAAACCAATGCATAAATATCTGCAGAGTTACTCCAAAACATACACAGAGCCTCAAAGTCAAACAAAGCTTCCACCGAGCTTTGATATTTATTGTAAATAGTTAATACATTGTTCCACCTGTGAATTTTTCCCTCGAGCCTCTCAAAGGGCCGAGAAGTCTTCACTCTGCATTAACTGTCCTTGAGATATTTTGTTGAAATCTCACCTCCTCATCTTCCTATAAGTACTTCTACAGAAGATGAGGAGTTGTTGAAGCTGTTAATCCTTGAAATAATTTGAGCTTCGAGACTCTCTATTTGTACACAGTAGTTTGAGCCTGCCCTTGTGTTTCGTTTTTGCTAGAGTAGTTAGGTTGAATAGTGAAGATGATTGTCGAACCTAAACATTGGACTTGAAGTTTGTAGCTGGTTTGACATCAATATAAAAGTTGTTTCATGGGATCCTGATCTATATTGACGGTGATGTTCTTCTCATTTGTAACTTGTTGTTTTATTTCTGTTTTCATGTTGTTTCATTTTCCACTGTAAAGAACAGTTTAAACATGGTTATAACCTGCTGTATATCAGTAACCTTCTCTGGCTGAGAAATCTTTATTTGAATGTTTTCTTCCAATCTGTGTTATTTAGGAATGATTTAATTCAGTTTAAGCATAGGAATGTTGGCGTTTCGTTTTACTGCTTCTAGCCGAATATTATTTTTCGAATGTTAATAAGATATGTTATGTGATGATAAACTCGAAGGAAGACAGTGAAGTTAGGCTCCGGTCCCAGACTTGTCTGCATAACTGACAGATTGTTTCCCTTGGAATGTGTTAAAAGCTGGCTAGTTTAGAAGCACTTGTTAGATCTTAGACCATTCTGTGTTATCTTTGTGTCTCCCCTTGTTTTGTATGTTTTCTATTGGAAGTGTGTCAAAGGCTGGTTGGTTTAAAAGCACTTACCAGATCCTAGTCCGCTTTCGTGTCCTCCTTAAGTGTTCCATCAAGAAAGGTCGACCGGTTTAAAAACCCTTATCGCATCCTAAGCCGTTCGTTCGCACCGTTTTCACCCCCCCTTGGGATGTACCACCTTATCTCCATAAATCAAACTAAAGAGATCTCAGAAGTAGATGACTTCCCCTTGGATCACACTTGATGTTGTTGTTCAATTAAATCCCAGATATGACTCCATAGCCCAATGGACTAAAAACCAGCGTTATATCTATCTATCTGTCAAAACTGTTCTATTTGCTTGCAACTTCTCACTTTTGAAACTTTGCACTTAGGACTTTCCCCTCAAGTAACCTTTCATGCTCAACCATCCAAAACAAAACAAAACCCTTTGCCTTCATAACTAGCCTAATATCATTACCTTAAGCTTTTCAAAGACAATATCCATCTTTGTACATATTGGAGAGATCCCTCTCCGGATTCAAGAGGGCTAGATCCTAGAATCCCAAAGTTTGGTTGAAATGATGTTAACTCTGTGATTGGACTCTCCCAATCTTGCTAATAAATTACAGAGACCTAACAACTCCTACACAATTTGGTCACTGTGAACGCAACTACTTTGAGTTCAAGACTGATAATGGTTTTTATATCAATGCGATCATCTTTTAGATCAGCCTCTTCATTACAAAATTCTTGTTGATAGCTAGCTATAGGCTGGCCACCTTGCCTAGCCCCAAACAAGGAAATAGGTTCTCCTCTTTTGGACAAACCTGTAAGGAAGTATATATCCTCCAGCTCAAGTTCAAGTCGGTGATCACTGATAATGAAACACCGTTATTGAACGTCCCACCTGTTCACCAACCATGTCAAGAGCTATACTTGAGCCCTCATGCCTTGCATTGCCCAATATTTGTATAATCCATAGTTTCTCAATACACGTCGTGTGGGTAAACTTCCGATGGCTGCCTCATCTATTGCTTCATGCTCACGTTCTCTCCATTCAAGCATTGTGGATACTCTGCAATGGACGTATTAAAAGATTAGACACAATAAAAATGGAAAAAATTGGCTTAATTTGAGAGAAATTAAATTTTAATTTTGGTCGCGGCGCCTCCGCACTTTTTGCACTAAGATAGTGCGGGCTACCGCACGAGCCATGAGTAAAAAGTGCGGGAGTCCGATAATTTTCCTTTGGAAAATTATCGTGCTTTGCGGGTACTGTGTGTATTACCTGTGGTACCCCGAGAGCGATTTTTTGAACATACTTTTCTCTTAAAAAATGATTTTAAAGCCTAAAAAGAGAATGTAAATGGACAAAAATGAAGAGAAATGTGTTGTGGATTACCTAGATTCGACGGTTTTGGATTCGAACGGTCGGTTTTTCTAATATCTCCTTCGAAACGTTTTCTACCAAAAGCTCTCAACTTTCACTCTAGATGCAAATGGTAAAAATGACTTGGTTTAACTCATTTTTATAAGATTTTTTGAATAAATAAAATAATATTTTATTTATTTTCCACTTTGACAGGTTTTTCAAATAATTTTTACTTATCTAAAACATATATGTTTAAGTTTTTGGATTTTTGTGCAGAATACAGGATTTTCAGGTGAAATAATCATTTTGGCAATGAGTATGCTTTTTGTCACTTTTTCAAAGTCGTTAAAAACTTATAGAAAAAGCGACACCATATGAGTACATTTTTATCACTTTTTCAAACTCGTTAAAACTTACAAAAAAGAAAAACCCTGGATTTCTCTTTTAAGCCCTTTTTAGACTCTCTAAACATGAAAAGGTTGCCGAGTACTTGACTATTAAAACTCGTTAAAGGAAATGAACATTCGCCCGTCCAGTATAAGTTTACCCCTTTTCCGAACTAAAATGGACTATTTACGATAAATGTATACGTTGGCTAATCATAGTCAATAGAGTTCTCTTCTGCATTATTTTATCCTTTTTCAGACTTGAGAAACTAAATTTACGAAAAAGTACACCCATGGAGTTTTCTTAATTTTTTCTTCTGACTCCCTAAAACTGAAAAACACTAAGTTTCACCTATACTGGACTCGTTAAAACTTAACAGTAAAGGACCTGTCAATTATAAACAGGAACGAACCACTCCTTCTTAGGGTTCGATTTTAATACTAAGTTAGACTCATCCGAAGGATGAGCTTATATTACAAGCAAATGTTATCCTCCTCAAGCTTTTCAAAAATAAAGAGGTACTTGCCAGAAATGGTGGGGGAAAGAGAGAAAATGAATCTACTTGTCACACTTCGTTTTAAAAAGTTGTATACCACTCTTGAACACGACACTTTTGTCATATTTATGTTTGAGTTTGGAAAATCCTTTGGCCAAATAGTTAATCAAACCACATTGAAAGTCTTCAGCCGGTTTCTGGGTATTAACTTTAGGTCAATCGTCACCAAACCATCTGTAGTGTCATTATGTGTTCAAGAGATCAGTTTCAATAAACCATTCATTGCAAACATTTGTCTCTACTCGTATTGACCATCCCTGAGTCAGTCCTTGCTATATATTTATTCAAAACTTGATCTAATGGTTTTGTGTCGTGGGCTTTCCTACGACGGGTCACTTTCTATCGACGACAACTCATCATCTAGAAAGTTGATCTAGAATCCTATCAGTATCTTGGGATCTGCATGTCCTAATGGTAGGTTTCTCACCTTCGACGATAGGTTGCATCATTGACCTTCGATCGAATGATTCTGTGAAATATTCAACTCCAGATCACAAATTCACATTTCATAGATTGTACTGAGTACTTTGAGAGCCATTGTCATTATTGGTGGTTTCTCTCACACTTGTTAACATTTCACATCATTGACTAGTAATTAAGTGGTTTCTATCATGTTTGACTTCGACACAATGAATCGCATGGATAGAATCGTACTAGTTCGAGAAGCGGAAATCAAGACCCTAGATCTAGTTTCTACCATCCAGGCCGCGAGTAGTTTTATTATTCATCATATAGTAGACTACTCATGATAGATGGTTGCATCCATACTGTGTCCACTACTTCATGTAATTCTAAAATCATTTCTATATCATAACATGTAGTTAGTTTTGATCTGAGTATGGGAATTCCTACCTCAGCGATGATATATATATATGCTTGCATTGAATATTTTTTCCAGGTTTCAACCGATGTGCCGACAGCTTGATCCTCAGGATGATAAAGCACTTCACTCTTCAGAATTCTTCAAAAAAATCTTCAGACTTCGTACTTTAGTGGGAAATATGTTACACTGAAATTTGTCACCATGACATTGAGCTGTCTATATGGGTTCATCATTACCTATTTATTGCTTCCTTAGAAGTCTAAAAACACAAATTTCCCCAAATCAAGTCTTGGAACTGGAAGAAGCTCTTAAATATCCTAAAAAGCCTACTACCGCACTTTTCCTAGTCATTCCATGCAGTACCGCGACTAATTGCTATAAAAAATGTGGTACATCCCGCACGTAAAGCTCATTAAAACTGCAGACCCCCATAAAAGGTAAAATAAAGAGAAAAGTAAGTTCTAGAAGCCCAGCTGGGGCCTTCTAGAAGTGTTATTTGGTCGAGCTTCACCCCTTCCATTTATGAACCTTTATCCCTTCATAAATGGAGCTATCCCTTGGTTTTTGGAGCTGAAATCCCATGATGAGAGGGATTTATCCCTTCCTTTTTGGAGCTGAAACTACCTCTCTTCTGCTATAAATTGAGACCAAGTTTCAGTCTCAAGGGTAGTTAGTAGATGTTACTTCGTGCATAGAGAGTTCAGAAAATACTTACTTCTTGCTTTGGAGAAAGTAATTTCTGAGTATTGTTGAAGATAATCTCCACATTTGGCATTATTAGCATGAGAGAGATTACATACTCATGGCTATAGTCTTATGCTGATAAAGAGAGTCGGAGTCTTGTCAAACTAAGGAAAACGGTTGTTTGGGACCCCGAAAGAACCTGTGAGAACATCAAGGTGTCACGGTTGTAAGGTTTCTTCTTTTTATTTAAAAGATAATACAAATGGATTCTATTTTTTCATTGAGTTGTTCATTTATCTTTTGAATGATTTATTTCTTTGACTCCTTGATCACTAAGATAGATTATTGCTTTCGAATTATCATATTTTGCAGATGCTTTTGATCTGGTTTGCCTCTTTTTGATTGCAGATCTTATATGTTGGATCGATACCTTCTGGAGTGACAGGATTGAAGACTAAGCAAGTGTTGGAATTTAGGTAGGAGTATCTATCCGTAGTTAATGAGTAATTCTTAAGCAAAATAGTCTAGAGAAAATGGTCTACATCTGTCTGTCTGTTTCTATATATCATTAGGATAATAGGGAGATCGCTCTTGTCCGTAAGAGGGATTCATCCATCTAGC
Source organism: Pinus albicaulis (assembly GCA_034641835.2). NCBI lineage: Eukaryota > Viridiplantae > Streptophyta > Pinopsida > Pinales > Pinaceae > Pinus > Pinus albicaulis. The sequence goes on from CM076580.1 coordinate 1,717,723,626, forward strand.
ACTCCCCACTTCATATAAACCCCTCCACTATATTTAACCCAACCCACTTATATTAAAATTCCTTCGCATAAGTCACCTCGGGTCCCACCTATCAGAACCCCTCACTTCTACCAGTCACCCGATCATTACCGATTAGATCCAACGACCAATAATAGCTTTCACACCCCCTATGGTCCAAATTTTAAAGCCAAGGGGGGGGTACGGAGAATGGCACGAAATGGGTGGAGCCACCCCTACTCCATTTTCTCTTACTTACATCTCATACCAATCGCACCCCCTAGTCCCGAAACCACCATACTATTTTTCACAATCGATAACCCACCATACCACCTTTTTTGATATGCGATGAAACCAAGCATTGTTTGAAAATTAAACCCAGCACCATTGCAAATTAAAAAAAGGTTGAAAGTAATAAACCCGCCCTTTACCGTTAGTGGTCTATTTTCTGTTGAAAATTGCGAAAAAGAAGCTTTGTCGACCTATTTTCAAGCCTATTGCTACCAGAACCTTTGCTGACCCACTTTAAAGCTTTGTAGACCAGAATTAAAGCCTGTTGCGGCCAAAACCCCTTCCAAATACGGAATTCAACCTTTTCTAGGTAATCATAAGCACCAGAAGTCATTACTTAAGCAAACAAAGTAATAAATTGATAAAATAAGTGAATCAATGGCCTCCCAAAGCATTTTATCAGTAAACCCACTACAACCACCTATGTTTGATGTTGACCACACACCTCTTGCTGATAAAGACTTCAAAATCAATGATACAGTCACTGATTTCAACCTTCTTGACCTCCATTGCTGGAGCCATGATAAATTCATAGACCAAGATGATGATATCCACCTCTGGGACTCAAACCTACCTAGGCACATCTTCTCACAGACCTTTCAGGTTCCAAAAATCATCAGACTCTGCCAGATCAATTATTTACCCAATGAAAGAGCTCTAGTAACTCCTAGCCAAGATATTTTATTTACAATCACTGTAGAATCTGTAAATCAGATGTTACAGATCCAAACCAAGCCTGATGAAGCACCATTATCCATTTAAATCCTCACTGAACTCTATCTGAAGCTGGACTTTCCCAAGAGGTTCCAAATATTCCAAACCTTCCTTCCTCCATCACTAGAAACCCCAAAAAGTAATCCTCCGTACTCATCTTCCATTTTTTTAGAGAGAACCAGACAGATTGTCACATTGTTGTCTTGTATTTTAGGGTATTTTACTGATGAATATGTAGATGCATCTATCCTAGGTCTTCTATCCATATTTTTCCAGGACAGCCTCCAACTTCAACATTTAACTTTGCCCAATACCTATCAGATACAATCAATGAACAATTAGTCAAATTACCAGAGGAAGGAGTATTTAAATACTCCTTTGTTTTTTTTCATTTGTTTTTATTTTTCCAATCAGAAAGGTTTGTAGTTAGCCTCCAAAAACTGGACACAAAGGGTAACCCCCAATCTTTAGTCTTCTGGACATCCTTGATCAGAAGGAATTCCACAGAATTTAGCTACAAAAACTTCATTGATTCATTTGTTTATCCAATTGTTAATATGATAAGCAGTAGCATTCAACCTAGACTCAGTGAAGAGATAAAGAAAGTGTTGCAATTGTCAGATTAAGGTAGAACATGAGACTGGTATTTATACCATAATCATACATAAATTAGGGTGTATGGAAGCCATCTTACCCCATACAAGCTTCCAAAATACCTCCCAATGAGGTTATTTGCATTAGAATACATTAGACAGATCCTAAATTCAGATGAAGTTAATTTCCTGTTAGCAAAGAAGATGAATCAGTTTAAGATTAAGAACCAGCTTGGTCCTTTTACTTGCAATAGTAGGAATGTTGGTCAACAAGAAGATAAGTGTTTAAAATATTTCAAATTCAGTAGCAGTTTCAAATGGTAGTATGATCCTTTGGGAGTCATAACTAAGTTAAGAGTCAAATTCAAATTGACACCTTTTGTTCATAAGTCAAAACCTGAAGTTGAAAAGTATTCCAACCAATCATAGTGGTTGGAAAATACTTTACAAGAGGTGGAGAAGCAAGGTGATACTAGTTTCATCCTGCTTACTCCAGCCTCATAGGACATAAATTCAAAGAGGGCAAGAGAGGGAGGCTCTTATTCTGCAGAGACTACTATTGATACCAAATTCAAGCTAATGTACAGAAAAAAGGCCAAACTGAAACCAATGATAAAACAAGAAGAGATAGTTGACATAGTGGAAATCATTGATACAGATATAGTGGTTAGAGATGATGCACCTCCAACAGTGTCAGAAGAAACACAGCTGCCATCAATCTCTAGTGCATAAATCATATAGAAACAACATACTACAGAGGTTTCTTCATCAAGCAAACCAGTGGATAAAGAGAAAGAAATAATGGAGAATTATAAGGAAATCAAAATCAAGAATGAAGCATTAAAATTTTTAACTTATGCCATTATTGGAAACAAACTCCCAGTGACCAGAACATATTGCTATCAGCATTTGATTACAAGATTATAAAGATGCAAATGACATTCTTGCAGCCAACAATGCAGGTTCCAAAATCATCAGCAGATTACAAGAAAACAATCTTTGAAGTTCTTTGCTAAAGATGTGCAACCCATAGATCAGATTGAGTTTCATAAGCATGCAGGAGAAATGATCTATTCCACTATGACAAACAAGGCTTTAAGTGTACACAAACTACAAAATTATCTAGAAAATATCAAAGCACAGTTAAAACTAGAGAAATATTCTTCAGAAGTAAATGATAATAGAATAAAATCACTTGAAGAATTGGTCATGGAGGTTGGATATGATCCAAAGAATATCAAAGCAGCAGAAGATCTTATCAAGAAGAAGAATGCAGACATAGTTGCATTTAAGAAACAACTAAAGTTACCTACAATAGAACACCCACAAACTAAAGAAGTTTTGGAGAATGAAAATCAAAAGATGAAATGATGAATCTCATCATTCAGTTGATAGCTCAACTGAAAGAGATGGAAACTGAAATGGACAAATTAGTGCAGGAAAAGCAGGCCAGCATGGAATCAGTTCCTATTACAGCCATTCCTATAGCTTCAACATCAGTTCCATTACCCACAGTAGTACCAGCTACTACAACAGTTCCAGTGAAAATAGAAGTACCAACTACTACATCAGCAATAGCAACAACAGTTCCAATAGCTCATCCCAATGACGAGGCAAGTAAATTGATTAAAGCCATGCAGGATATGTCAATCCAAACTACTAAGATTAATAGACTTAAAGAACAAGTGAAAAGTCTAGAAGATGAAAATAAATTAGCTCAAGTAATGTATAAATCAGAATCACAGGAAAAAAAAAAAAAAACAGATTGACTGATAGAATTCATAAGTTAGAAAAGGAATTGGCATTGAAAGAGCCACTAGCCCAAGCAAAGCAACAATTGTGGGCTAATATCATTAGCTTTGTTAATGATATTTGGCCTTCTGTCCAAGTTATATTTGAGCAGAAAGAATTGATAAAGGAGGGTAGTGAAGCTATCCAAAAAGTTAAAGAAGAGCTCAGGAAGAAACTTGAGGAATCCACTAAGATTATAAACTTTTGTAATTCCAAAAAAAAGCAGGAATTAAAAGAATTCGGTATAACAGATAGAACAGAGAACATCTTAGAAGTGAAGAAGGTTATCTCTAATAGAAATCTGATGATACAACTTGAAGAAAAATGCCAAACAATGGAGCTTGCAGTAAATAGATTCATAAACAGTAAATAGATTCATGAATTTTTTTTATGTTTTGAGGTAGAAAGGTCTGCCTAATCCTTTGGTGATTAATGATAAATTGATGAGGCATGAAGATTATGATAAAAATATCAGGGAAGTAGCTAAAGATACTTCCAAAATTTCATCAATGAAAGGAGTTGATTAAATCATAATCAGTTGATATGATATTTTGTAATAAGTTTTGTATAACTACTTCATCAATTCGAAGTATTGAGTGTGGATTCCTTAACATTTCTATAGTTGAATTGATCTACTACCAGAGGGTTTGTTGTAACTTTTCCAAGTTGATAGACATGACAATAATAAAGGCATTTCTTTACAAGATTCATGTGTTGAGCCACTTCAGTGAAGTATATTTCAATTGTTCATGTTATTTTCTTAAGTATTCCATAAACTTGCATGTTTTCCAAATTTAAATGTTATAACAGGAATATTATTGCAGAATTTATTTAAGTACACTTTGTTCTGAACTGTTATTCATTTTAATGTTTTCTTCTAATATTTGGCTTTGAGAATCCTTAATTTCTCTCTGATCCCGATTGACCTCTTTCACCTTCCCTCATTATCCGGTTTAAGGAATCCTTAACTGATCCTTGATCCCGATTGAAAATCACTTCACCATTCAGCCTAAAAGATATGATTTTGCTCAACTACCTTGCCCTGTAACACTGCTTTTATAATTTGTTTGTTTTCTTGATATATTGACTCCATAACCCAATGGAAAATAGATAGACATCTATCCATCTCAATCAATAATTCCACCAAAAAATCAAAATCAAACCAAATCAATCTTACATAACTAGCCTAAAATCAATTAAAACAACAAAGATAAATCATTAAGAGAGAGCCCTCTCTGAGCATTAGGAAGGCTATATCCTAATTTCCAAAGTGGTTGATAGTTAACTCTAATATTTCTTTAAACACACATAACAACCATTGGATATTGGAGTGATAACACTCTACAAGTAGGAAGGAACGACATATGGAAATTAATGAGTATCTGTTATTAGATATCAAAGTTTGCTTTAACCTTCAGTTGCTCCATGGTGGCCCTCTAGTTAGTCCTTTGTAAATTTTTCCAAGAGCACATAGAAATTCATAATGGAAGGAACAAAAATAAACAATATGAACTCTCATCTAGACCATAAAAAAAGACATATTGTGTATTCGCTAGAGAAATTAGAAGTGGGAAAACAACCTCTTACATATCATTAATACTAATCACTTGATAATGAATTACATTGATAGTTTGTTCGTCATATTCTCCTCACATTCACATCACTCTCACATCAAGTAAAGTTGAGGATCATCCACATTGGCTAAAATGGTCTAGTTTTACTCAATAATAGTTCTTGGATTGCTATTGATGTGCATTTGGAAATTTTAGCAAGCATCATTATAGAGAGGGTACATTAGGATTGCAAGTTGACCACTCTCAGTCTTGTTTCAAATGCATTATAGAATCTATCAATTTCGCATAATTTAAGTGCTTTCTTATACCTTGAATGGCATTTTGTTTACTAATTTTTATCTTCAATGATTTTTGTATACATCACAATGCTTCTCGAATTTATGCATTGCGACGTTTCATTTGCAACATCTGGTGCAATTTCTAGTCACTAGATATTTACCTAGAAGACACAATGATTATTTTAATGCCTAGAGTATTTCCCCACACTGATATGATGGATTTGTCCATTCTTATTGATTTTATTTAATGTTCCATCTTATAGGAAAAAAATGATATTATTTCGACAAATTTATGTAGTTCATATAATATGATCATTAAAAAAAATAAGAAATTAGACATCAATTTGAATAATTTTTTTTAAAACTTTTGTCAATTGTAAATTGTTAATGCCCTTTAGTAGGTGTTTGAAAAAATATAACCTCTTCCCCATATTAATATGATCAAAAGTAAACATAAGAATCATATCTTTTAGTTATTATTATGAAAAAGGTGTTATATAAATGTGTACCATTCATTAAATTTGAATCATTATGTGGCACTGGAAATTGGCCAACTCACTAAATAAACTTAAAGTGATAAAAAAAAATCAAAATAACCTAAAATTAAAGTTATGATTGTTCAAAATTTAAAATATTTAATAATAAAAAAAAATCAACAATATAACTTTACATTATCCAACACCCTTTTAAAATATTACATTATATTTTTTATAAAAAACATAGCTAATCCACAATCCAAAGATATGCATATCCATAGTCAACCAACCATTTTCTATTAAAATGGTACACAAAACAAAACTAATGTCATCAAGTATCAAGTTCTTTGGTTAAAACATCACATAGAAATTGTTGTTTACTCTAACATCTGACATGTTGTGTTTCAACCTCATCGAATCCACGTCAACAAAATGTGTGAAGAACTTATCCTCTCAATTATACAAAAATAAGGTCATCAAGGATCAAGTTCTTTGGTTGAAACACATTCTTTCAATAATACAAAAATAATGCCATCAAATATCAAGTTATTTGGTTGAAACATCACACTCAAATTGTCGTTACTCTAGCATTGCACATGTTGTGTTTCAACCTCATCGAATCCATGTCAGCACAATGTGCGAAGAACTTATCCTCTCAATAAATTTTAACTTTCACACTAGAAAAGAATATTGGATAACGAAAGGTTTTGAGAAGGAAATTATAGCTGTTGAATGTGCTTCTGGAAGCACAAGATAAAATATCAATTTGCAAACTCTATACATTAATCAAAGAGATTACACACATTTATACATGAGATAGTCTCAAGATAGGAAATCTATCTTGGACGCACAATAATGTGGTTGAGAGATTCTCTCAACCACACACTAAACTAGGAATAAATATAGTTCTAGCTACTTCCTATAATGTAGGAACAGACTCCTCAAATAGAGAGTTACAACCACAGACAAGTAGGAATTACATATTCCAACTCCCTCCCTTAATGACTACTTGTCGTGATATCAATTCACAAAGTCTAGTTGTGGTCAATCATAAGACAAAAGGATATGTCGATGTCCATATAAAGGAGCAACCATCCACCAAAATGCATAGGTACCAACCGCTGCAACTGCTGGTCTCGTAGGATGTCCTTCAGATACATGGTTATGTCAACCATTATCACTATATACATGTACTTGTATCTACAAATCCACCACCACCGGGCGAATCACATGTGCAGAACCTTCAACAACTGTGTCTACGACTCAAATCCACCACCACCGGGAGAATCGCATGTGCAGAACCTCCAGCAAATATGTCTGCAACTCCGATCTACCACCACCTGGCAAATCCACAACTCCGATCTGCCACCACCATGCAAATCTGTAACTGCCACCATTGGGAAAATCTGCAACTCCTATCTACCACCACTTGGCAAATCCGATCTGCCACCACCGGGCAACTTCGATCTACTACCACCGGGCAACTTCGATCTACCACCACCGAGCAAATCCACAACTTCAATCTGCCACCACCGGGCAACTTCGATCTACCACCACCGAGTAAATCCGATCTACCACCACCGGGCAAATCCACAACTTCAATCTACCACCACTGGGCAACTTCGATCTACCACCACCGGGTAAATCCGATCTACCACCACCGGGTAAATCCACAACTTCAATCTGCCACCACCAGGCAAATCTGCAACTCCGATCTGCCACCACCGGGTCAGAGATGGTTTCTCGCTGACCATAAACCATTACAAGGTGGTTTTGAGATTACCACGAACTTTACACATGCCTTTACAAGGCTTACATTCCATACTTCAACTTTTGGAGTCTCCAGGTACATACAATGACTACTTACAAAACCATCCTAGACTTGTTTACCATTGAACTCTGTGACTCATTATACAACATGCTATTGAGTCTATTCCAAGAAACTCACACAAAATAAACTTTCACAAACTTGATTTCCCATCATCCTTTGCGCTCGCCATACCATTCATATGCAAGAGCTTTCTCGCTTGAATATTTCTGTCATAGATTTTGTAATTTTGAATTTTGGATATACTGGTCTTGAATCTCCATGCTATACCTATCATTAGTTAGAGTCGCGAATTCTAACAAAATGACTTCATATTGAGGTCGCGAATCTCAATATATATACAAACTTTCAAGACATATTCTCTTCAAAAACAATATGAAAACACATTCCAAAGTCAAAATATTACCGTGATTTTTGTGCATTAAGACAAAGCACCAACTTAATTGCACAATCATTCAACCCGAGTCTAAATCTGTGCTCACTGGCACCAGAGAGTAAATACTCCCTTCTTTGAAATGGCAGCATTGCCATCAAATTCCCCTCAGGTTCCCAACACCATTGACTCATTTCTTGGAGCCAAGCACTCTAACATGTGTGCTGATAGTATATTGAAACCGGTATTTGAGGACTCGGTCCTTCTCAGTGGCCTCGTCCACCCTCTCACCATACAACCACCGAGCACTCAAATTATCAATGAACTGATATGCAGCTAAAAACACAACAACCATTTCTCACGGCGATTATCCAAATCCTTGTCCTCTAGTCCGCATCGAGTGTCCCATTTACTTTCACGGCATGCATCATAACTAGGTTCACGGTTTCCAGTGTTGTTCCAACGATCTGAAGGAAGTCGCCTTATTTCCCCAGGACTTCTACCCATGGCATTATCTGCCCAACAGTCTGACATGCGATGATCACCCAGGTCTTTGTCACCTTCTCTCCACCGATCTTGCCAATTTTCACGACGTTCAGCTTCAACCAAGGCAGATCGCCAAACATCTTTCCTCTTCTCTGTGTCAACGGTCTCATCCCCATTCCCAGAAACTTTAGCTATGAAATCATTGTGATTGCCATGTGCAGGACTACAATTAATAGGGGGATCCCTTGTAGCTGATGCAGATTTATTCTCTACAGGCTTTGGAAGCAACCACTGAGGGAAGAGGGGAATGGAGTTGTCAGGCCCATGCAGAACTATTGTCTTGAAGGACTCGATGCGATGCATTGTAGTCGCAGAAATCTCGGGTTTGCTGTCGGCCATGATCTGCTTGGTCTTCGTAAGAGAGGTTTGCACAACAATGGACGCCAAGACCCTTGAAACAACAAAGCGCAGAAAAAAGCTGAAGGTGGATGTGGGTAATCTCGAAGAAACCCCGGGATCTGTTATATCATCCTTGGACTACAAGCTACCATTGCCAGCAGCGCTCAATCTTGCAACATCGCTCACTAGATAAAGAGCTCGAACAATAATTAATGGACAAACAAAACTAAAACAGACTAAATTAAAACAATGCAAATAGAGTGATTTATATTCCTATGCCCAAGAAGGGCCAAAGGCCCTTACGGGCTCTGATACCAAGATAAAATATCAATTTGCAAACTCTATACATTAATCAAGGAGATTACACGCATTTATACATGAGATAGTCTCAAGATAGGAAATCTATCTTGGATGCACAATAATGTGGTTGAGAGATTCTCTCAACCACACACTAAACTAGGAATAAATATAGTTCTAGCTACTTCCTATAATGTAGGAACAGAGAGTTACATCCATAGACAAGTAGGAATTACATATTCCAACTACACAAAACAAAAATAATGTCATCAAGTATCAAGTTCTTTAGTTAAAACATCACACAAAAATTATTGTTTACTCTAACATCTGACATGTTGTGTTTCAACCTCATCGAATCCACATCAGCAGAATGTGCAAAGAACTTATCCTCTCAATTATACAAAAATAAGGTCATCAACGATCAAGTTCTTTGGTTGAAACATACTCTTTCAATAATACAAAAATAATGCCATCAAAGATCAAGTTCTTTGGTTGAAACATCACACTCAAATTGTTGTTTACTCTAGCATCGCACATGTTGTGTTTCAACCTCATCGAATCCACGTCAGCACAATGTGCGAAGAACTTATCCTCTCAATAAATTTTAACTTTCACACTAGAAAAGAATATTGGATAACGGAAGGTTTTGAGAAGGAAATTATAGCCGTTGAATGTGCTTCTGGAAGCACACGCAAGACTTTCCCAAATTATAGCCGTTGAATTTTCTTATGGAAGCACACGCAACATGTGAGATACTTTCCCAATCCGCCGCACCATTTTCATATAGGAAGTTGTTTGACAACAATTCAATGCGCAATCCTCTAAAACTGTTGTCCGATTAAAAGGTTTTACTTGTAGTGTAATTTGATCACAATTTTGTTTAGAAAACAATAAAAATTTGGCTATAATTTTGAAAAAAAATAGTGGAAATTTTTGAAAATTAAGTTACAACCGTCAAGCGACAGCTTCAAGATTTTGACTTATTAAAAATTCATAATAACTATTTACACTTTAACGATTAGATTAAAGAATTTTTTTTTGGCCAGATTCCAACTAGAAACTTGCCTTCCGGACCATCTAACTAGAAAAACTTGCCTTCCCCGCAAAATTGTGGGCTCTGTGGACAATGCCTAGGTTTTATGTAGGTTTTGTGTTTTTTTCGTACAATTGACCGACTAACATCACTCAACTACACAATTGACCGACTCTCACACGCGGCAGTCAGATATCTACTATAATGCATATATTTTGTTTCTTGATTTGACGATAGCGCTATACCAGAAAGGTTTTCGTCTCCTGCTCCTCTTCTCTACATCTTCCTCGGCTTCATTTGTCTATATGATTAAAACCTTCCCCTGGTTTTCTCCTCCTCCTCTCGGCTTTCCTCTGTAAAATGTCTCTGTATGATCGATCATCCCTCGTTTTGTTACCTCTAGTTTTCGCAATGTTGGAATTAATTTCCAATTGCCCATGAGACAGGGCGGCAAGCAAAGTCCGCGGGGGTCGATGAAGGTTTGTGGATGGAGGTGTGAACCCCATCGGAATTGCTGACATCATCAACAAGGGGGCCCACACATATGCATTCACAAAAGACTTGCGGCATTAATGTTTTAACATTATTTGTTTTGTTTTTAATATATGTGAAACATATATATTAAAAGGCCCGTAAAGTGAATATAAGAGTGTTGTTGTATTTCAATACACAGTAAATGTTTTTTTTAATACACATTGAATTATTTATGTAAGCACAACAGTGCGGGAAATAAAAAAAAGAAGAATACATACAGCAGTATGATTACTGGTAAATTTGAAATTGACGGTTAGAGGTGCCAGCAAGCAATTTGCCATCGATGCATTTTAGAGCGGTGCTGACAGAAGTTATTGAAGCCATTAAGATTTTCAAGCGGTGATTTTTTGTCAATGAATGGCATTAAATGGAACTGGGATATTTTGTTTATATATGGAATAGAGATGTAATTTAATTTTTTTTACACACATAGGTAATGTTTTTACAGCAGAGTATTGTTTGTAAAAGACAGAGAGTGCGAATTTGGAATTGCACAACAGTGTATTTTCCAGAGAAACAGAGTATTCAGAGCAGTGAATGTTTTTTTTTTAGGAAGACAGAGTGTCATTTGTGAATGACAGAGTGATAGTTTTGCATTGTGATTGCAGCAGACAAACTATTTTGTAAATCCCTCTCTTGAGGAAGAATTGTAACAGCATTTTTTTTTTATATGGAGTATAAATTTTTCTGAATTGAAACTCTGTCTGAGAGTGAAATTTTAAATATTTCTCTGTGTTAAGGAAGGCAGTTTTATTATTTTGGAATTCAACAAAATTCCAACATGGTATCGGAGCTAGTCCAGGCTATTTGAAGGTCAAATACACTGAAGGAAAGGAGTTCTTTGTTGCAGCAGCTTCTCCAGCAGTGTGAAGACTCAGCCAAAAGAATCCAAAGGTATTTCTCTATACAGTTTTGTGTTACTGTTGCAGAACAGTCAGTTAATTTTAAAACACACAGTCAAGTGTTTTTAAATCATAGTTAAGAGTGCAGAATGGCTGGCTCCAGCACTAGTATGGGTATGGGAAATATCCATCTCCCAATGTTTAATGGGAAAAATTATGACTACTGGTCAATAACTATGAGGGCATTATTTGTCTCCCAAGACTTATGGGAATTAGTTGAGGATGGCTTTGAAGAGCCAGCAAATGAGGCAGAGTTTTATGTGTTAACTCAAGCAGGAAGAGAACAGTTGAAGAACAATCAGAAGAAAGATGCCAAGGCTCTTTTCTTCTTGTATCAAGCAGTGCATGAGAGTGTGTTTCCGAGGATAGCAGCAGCTAACAGATCCAAAGAAGCATGGGAAAATCTCAAGACAGCTTATCAAGGTATGGAGAAGGTGAAGACAACAAAACTTCAGTTGCTGAGGAGAGACTTTGAGACTCTCTGTATGAAAGAGTCAGACACTATTGACTCATTCTTCACTCATGTGATTGGAATGGTCACACAAATCAGATCTCATGGAGAGACTCTTGAAGACAAGAGGATTGTGGAGAAACTCTTGAGAAGTTTACCCTCAAGATTTGATGTGATTGTCACCACCATAGAAGAGACTAGGGATCTCACAAAGTTTTCAGTGGATGAGCTACATGCATCACTGATGACTCATGAATAGAGATTGGGTAGGAGTGAAAACTCATCTCTTGAACAAGCCTTTAAGACCCAGATGTCTTTCGGAGGAGGAAGAGGGCAAGGCAGAGGAAACAAGAGAGGAAGAGGCAGAAGCCAAAACAGAGGTGGAAGGAACAGCCCTTCACATTCACATGGAAGGTGCAACAGTCAAAATCACAGCCACGGCCAAGGCAGCCAGCAAAGTGGACAACAGAATGATCAAGGACAAAGGTATGACAAATCCAATGTCTAATGTTACCATTGTAAAAAATATGGTCATTATGCTAATGAATGTAGAACGAAGAAGCAAGATATGAGAAGTGGAACTAGTGAAAATTTCACAAAAGAAAATAGCAGCCAAAACAATTTGTTTTTAGCTTGTAATATGGCTGAAGAAAAGAATGAGGATTTATGGTTTCTAGACTCCGGTTGTAGTAACCATATGACAGGAAATATAGCAATGTTTTCTATGTTAGATGAAAGTGTGCAGTCACAAGTCACACTAGGAACTGATAGCAAAGTTTTTGTTATGGGAAAAGGAGATGTAAATGTTTTAACAAGATTAGGTGCAAAGAAATCCATAGCAGATGTTTATTATGTTCCAGGAATGAAGTGTAACCTCTTAAGTATTGGACAACTTGTCCACAAGGGGTATAATGTTTTCTTTGAGGATGATGTTTGTACCATCATGGACAAACCACCCAGCAATCAGTGTATTGCTGAAGTAAAGATGACAAGGAACAGGATGTTCCCTCTCAGAATGAGAGCAGACTTGAAAAATGGTGAAGAGAAAGCAGCAGTTGCACAAGAGACTTTCCAAAGCGAACCAAAGGATGATAATTGGTTATGGCACTTGAGATTTGGACATCTCAACTTTGGAGGTCTTAATTTGTTGAACAGAAAAGGAATGGTAAGTGGTTTACCATTGATAGAGAAACGGGACAGCCTTTGTGAAGGTTGTATTCTTGGGAAACAACACAGAGAAAGTTTTCCTTCCGGGAAAAGCATAAGGGCAAAAGCACCCTTAGAGATTGTCCACTCAGATGTATGTGGACCGATGCAAACTCCATCACTTGCAAGCAGCCACTATGTCTTAACATTCATAGATGATTTTACAAGAAAAACTTGGGTTTACTTTTTGAAAAACAAAGGTGAAGTGTTTGAAAAATTTTGCAATTTCAAAGCACTTGTTGAGAACCAGAGTGGGCTGCATATCAAAGTCTTAAGGACTGATAGAGGAGGTGAGTATATCTCTAAAGATTTTCTACGTTTTTGTAGAGAAAATGGTATTCAAAAGCAGTTTACAACTAGATATACTCCGCAGCAAAATGGAGTAGCCGAAAGGAAGAACCAAACCATAATGGACATGGCAAGGAGTATGTTAAAGGCAAAGCATTTGCCTAATGATTATTGGGCTGAAGCTGTACATTGTGCAGTGTACATCTTGAATAGATGTCCTACAAAAGTAGTTATGAACAAAGTGCCGGGAGGGGCATGGAGTGGCACAAAGCAAGGTGTCACACACATGAAGGTTTTCGGATGTGTGGCTTATGCACACATTCCGGATCAACTAAGGAAGAAGTTGGACAGCAAGGGGGAGAAATGTATTTTCATTGGATACAGTGAGGAATCCAAGGCATACAGGTTATACAACCCATCCACCAAGAATTTTATTGTGAGCAGAGATGTTCAATTCATTGAAGAGGAAGCTTGGGATGGAAGCATAGAGAAAACAGTGAATGTAAAAAACTGTTTGTCTCATGATGAGAATGATGATGAGTTGGCTGAAATACATCCCCAAATAGCAACACCAACAAAAGAGCAGTTGAGCACACCTTTGAGGGGAAATGACAGTGCTTCTCCAAGCACACCACAAGGAGGAAATTCGAGTGCTTCTTCATGCACTTGTACACCTACAGAAAGAGGTAAGAAATTCAGAAGTTTGAGAGATATTTATGAACAAGATATAGCTAATGAAGGTATCAATTCTTTGTTTGCTTTATATTGGCATGTTGATGATCCTGTTCATTTCGAAGAAGCTATCAAGGATAAGAAATGGATAGAAGCTATGGATGAGGAAATAAATGCCATAGAAAGGAACAAGACTTGGGATTTGGTAGAACTCCCAAAAGGTAAAGATGTAATTGGTGTTAAATGGGTCTACAAGACCAAAAGTAATGCTGAAGGCAAAATAGAGAGACACAAGGCAAGGCTTCTTGTCAAAGGTTATAAACAGAAGCATGGGATAGATTATGAGGAAACTTTCGCACCGGTTGCCAGAATGGAAACCGTGAGAGCAGTGTTGTCCATAGCAGCACAAAACAAGTGGAAATTTTACCAAATGGATGTGAAGTCAGCATTTCTGAATGGAGTGTTAATGGAAGAGGTTTATATTGAACAACCTCTCAGCTATGAAAAGAAAGGTCAAGAAAACAAGGTATGCAAGTTGAAGAAAGCTCTTTATGGGCTGAAGCAAGCGCCAAGAGCGTGGTATAGTAGGATAGATTCATATCTACTGGAAAATGGATTTGAAAAGTGTGAGGGAGAACCCACCCTCTACATCAAAGAAAAAGATGGTAAAATCTTGATTGTAGTCTTGTATGTTGATGATGTTATTTTTACAGGTAATGATGATTGCCTTATTGAACATTTTAAAACAGTCATGAAGGAAGAATTTGAAATGACTGACATGGGTTTGTTGAGATACTTCTTGGGAATATAAGTAGAACAAGATGAAAGTGGGATTTTTATCTCACAAGCAAAGTATGTTAATGAAGTTTTTGAAAGATTTAACATGCAGGAATGCAAAGCAGCAATCACTCCCACAGTGATGGGATTAAAACTCAACAGAGAGGACATCAGCAAGGATTTTGATCCTAGTTTATACAAGAGCATAGTTGGAAGCCTCATGTATTTGACTGCAACTAGGCCGGACATAGTGCATGCTGTTAGTTTGATTTCCAGATTTATGGAAAAGCCAAAGGATGCACATTGGCAAGCAGCAAAAAGAATTTTGAGGTATGTTAAAGGTACTAAAAGGTTTGGTATTTTTTATACTACTTCAGAAAGTTTAGATTTAGTTGGATACACTGACAGTGATTGGGCTGGAAGTGTTGATGATTGGAAGAGCACTTCCGGTTATGTTTTTCACATGGGTTCAAGAGCCATTTCATGGGCTTCTAAGAAACAACCCATTGTAGCATTGTCTACAGCAGAGGCAGAATATGTGGCAGCTACAGCAGCAGCGTGTCAAGCAGTTTGGATGCGAAAAATGTTGAGAAGTCTAGGCCAAGAACAGGTAAAAGGGACAGTGATTTTTTGTGACAATAGTTCAGCTATTACATTGTCTAAAAACTCTGTTTTTCATAAAAGGACAAAGCACATTGACACCAAATTTCATTTCATACGGGAATTGGTTAGCAATGGCGATATTGTTTTGCAGCATTGCAGAACAGAGGATCAATTTGCAGATATCCTCACAAAGCCACTTTAGCAGAAAAGCTTTGAATATTTCAGGAAATGCATGGGTATGCAGGAAAACCCAGCAGTTGAAATTAAGGGGGAGTGTTGGAATTAATTTCCAACTGCCCATGAGACAGGGCGGCAAGCAAAGTCCGTGGGGGTCGATGAAGGTTTGTGGATGGAGGTGTGAACCCCATCGGAATTGCTGACATCATCAGCAAGGGGGCCCACACATATGCATTCACAAAAGACTTGTGGCATTAATGTTTTAACATTATTTGTTTTGTTTTTAATATATGTGAAACATATATATTAAAAGGCCCGTAAAGTGAATATAAGAGTGCTATTGTATTTCAATACACAGTAAATGTTTTTTTTTAATACACAGTGAATTATTTATGTAAGCACAGCAGTGCGGGAAAAAAAAAAAAAAAAAGAATACATACAGCAGTTTGATCACTGGTAAATTTGAAATTGACGGTTAGAGGTGCCAGCAAGCAATTTGCCATCAATGCATTTTAGAGCGGTGCTGACAGAAGTTATTGAAGCCATTAAGATTGTCAAGCGGTGATTTTTTGTCAATGAATGGCATTAAATGGAATTGGGATATTTTGTTTATATATGGAACAGAGATGTAATTTAATTTTTTTTACACACAGAGGTAATGTTTTTACAGCAGAGTATTGTTTGTAAAAGATAGAGAGTGCGAATTTGGAATTGCACAGCAGTGTATTTTCCAGAGAAACAGAGTATTCACAACAGTGAATGTTTTTTTTTTAGGAAGACAGAGTGTCATTTGTGAATGACAGAGTGATAGTTTTGCACTGTGATTGCAGCAGACAAACTATTTTGTAAATCCCTCTCTTGAGGAAGAATTGTAACAGCAGTTTTTTTTTTATATGGAATATAAATTTTTCTGAATTGAAACTCTGTCTGAGAGTGAAATTTTAAATATTTCTCTGTGTTAAGGAAGGCAGTTTTATTATTTTGGAATTCAACAAAATTCCAACACGCAAGCGATTCAGCAATACCCACTTCGGCTCTCAGATATTAGTAATGGCTTTTTTTTCATCCTATGAGTCATCAACCTCTGCGCTGGTCACATGGCCCATCGGACACTGCATGTGGGACCGTCCACCCTCGACAGAAATGCTAGATTTGGAGGTGTTTACAGGTGAGAGTATTACAAGGATTTTATATCTTTTAAGGTCGCAGCGGGACTTATCTCAAGTATTTCATACAGATTCTTTGATTCCATGTGACCAGGCTCTGAAATTACTGCTTCTGCCCGAGTAACTTCAGAGCCCGGTCAGATGGAATCGTAGAATTTACATGGAATACAGGGGATGAGCCCCGCTTCGACCTCAAAAGTTATGAAGAGCGCTTACAGAAAGCTGGCGCGGGAGTTTCATCCGGATCAGGCGACTTCAGAAAAACGAGAGCACCCATAAGTTTTTGAGGATACACACTGAGCTTGACTCTCTGGGATCCACATGACCGCGCACAAGATGACCACCAGCTCTTGGATCAATTGCGAGGTGGAGTAAAGCGACCAATGGTCATATATTTGTCTTATTTGACATGGTAATTTATCTTATGGATTGTATTTACAGTGCATGTTCAAACTTCTCTATTGTCAAGCCCATCGAGGCCACTCGGTAGCATTTTTTGCCCCTATACATGCTTATTTCCAAGGTTTGTGGATGACCGTATATGAATGGAAGTACTTCACTATATATGACTTTGTTTTATCTCCTTTATATGAATGACTCCATGGGGATAAGTGCCCACTCTTTTCCCTTGAGTCCATTGAGGTTTTGAATCAAATTGAAAATATGTACCTAGTTTAGAGAAGCTGCTAAATAAGGATGTACAAGATATCGAATACTATGTAAACATGAACCTAACATGTTCGAAACTAACTACCCATCTGAGAGAGAGTATTCCATGCTACATTGCATGGGAAATGACTTTGAATAAATTTAACAGAAAGAATTCAAGACAAAGATGACATTGAAATCTAATGGTTTTCAAATCTTTGACATGGATTATGAGGAGGAATTGGCGTTGGAATTTGAAACTCATAATCTTTGTTTAGAGCCTATCAAAGAGGATGAACCTAATCGAGTGGTTGATCAATTTTTTGCATCTCAAACCTTGGATTGTTAACTATGTCATCATGAGCATGAGTAGGAAGAGCTATATAAGAGAGCTTCAAATTATGTTCAATGTTTTTTATTTTTTTGTGAAGTAATCTTAAAGTAATTTCATTGTGGTTTTAATTTGAAAATCTAGTAAGTATAAACAATTATTCAAAAGTTGTTTTAAAGGAATTGAAAAAAGTTATCAAAACTTACTTTCCAATCTTATATTGTTTGGAGAATTTTATTGGGTTTCTCATGAGACAATTGAGGCACTATTATTGTGGCTTGGAATGATGAAGTATGATATTGTCCCTTGTAAGGGAATTTTATGCAACAAATATGGAGTATGGACATTTATTTATTTATTTTCAAATATAGTGTTAATATCAAGTTGAATGCTTTTTATATGTTTGAAGAGAGTTTGCAAAATCTCACATTTTTTCTCATTCTTAATGACATCCTTCATTATTTGGATGACTTGACTAATGAAAACATTCCTTACGGAATTTCCTATTACTCTTGTGATGATTTTTGTGACTTATTAATGTTCTTATTTCAAAACAACATACTATAGCACAAAACAATGGGACCCAAGGAAAGAAGAGCATTATTCACTGGGAGGGAGGGAGGTGGATGGAGTGTGGCAAGGAAATGCAATGGGTGATCACCCAACAAGAGCATTAAACATTTATTTGGTCATGCAAGAGTGTTATCCATCATTCTTAACAAATGGTTAAAGCTTATGCAATCTTTCATATTGATTATTCTTCACAAGTTTTCACAAGTGGGTAAAGTTTATGAGCAAAAGAAAAAAGTAACAAGTGAGTGATGATAATTTATGACGAGAAAAGAATAAGAAGCGAAACAATTTGGAAATATATTAATAGCAAAAGGATTGTGCTAGCGGTGTTTGTTTCGAATATCTTAATCATTTCCTCCAAAGGTAAACATGGGTTGTTAGCACCATAGTCCCTACTTTTCCCATCGTTTTATATTAAAATAAAAAAATAAAAAAAGAACAATGATTAAGAAATCACAACATGTCATGCCATGTACTAGATAACCACATAGGTTTAACTCTACTTCAATCTCTTCTTCTTCGTGAACATACACAAGGATACTAATGGAAACTTATTGCCCATTGAAATTTGTGAGATTAGAGCTTGAATTGGAAAGACCATCCACCTATCAATTTGACAATTTAGGAAATATCCTAACACATTTTTATGAATTTTCTTATGGTTGATGATGTTTGATCATTTTTTTCATATTTGATGGCCGACGTGCCTCATGATAGGAAATTTGGCCATCAAATTCCAACTCTTGTTGTGATCACAAGGAAATATATAAACCACCCCAACCAACTAAGATTCAGAGCGAAGCAATTGTTTTGTAATTGAGGAGGTAGCAACAACTGTTGATGGGCATACTATTAATACTCCTTCACCCTAAGTGGTTGATCAACCATCTTCTCCAATGTCATGACAAAGGACCCACTGTTCCTGTTTTATTACACAACGAAGCTAATTTGACTGCCAACAATTGTAAGGAGGTAAATTCAATCAAGCTAAGCGAGAAACTGTATGTGACTATGGTGCTAACTAAGTTCACGTACATGGTTCAACTCTCCAATGATGATATTAACATGGAGCATGGATTTCAAGGAATCCATGGCATCATAGAATATCTATTAACAAAGTTATGGGGAGAAAATTTGAACACCCTTCATAGTTTTATGAATATAATTCCTAGGGACATATTTCCTCATGCTCTTTACAAATTTTCTCAAAGCCTTTATAGAAATATCAAAAACTTGTAACTAAATTTTTATTTTTATTTTTCATTTCATCAAATTTTAAAATTTTTAGGATTAATAAGTTTTGAATATTATAAATAAAAAAAATATAAATTTTATTTCATGTAATAAAAATATATAATATATTTTTTATATATAATTTAATTAATAGATAAAATAATTATTTTGGGATTTTTTTTTTGCTTAATTTTATTTAAAATTTTATAAAATTTTATAAAAATCATTAATTTAAATTGTTTAATTTGCAAAATTCTAATATCTCAAAAAAAAAAAAAAATATCATATCTATTTCTAAATTTAAAAATATATGTAAATAATAAAAACTTTCATCTTACTCAAAATTATATTATTAATATTATTAAATTCTGACTAAAAACTATTTCATTTATTAATTAAATTACACCTTTTTATATGATATTTATAAAAATATATATATTTTAAATAAATTTTATTTTAAAAAATTTAAATAGATTAAAAATCAATAAGATTATTTGGACTTGAAAACAATAAATATAAGTTATAACTTACCAAATTCATGCATCCAATCCAAAGCTATATCACAGTCATTCTGGAAGATGAAAATGTTAATGGTTGGTTAACTATTTCATTTGACATTGGGTTTATAAAAGTTGTAATTTAAAATTATCTTCCGTATTCTTTCATCTAAATTATGATCTCTCTTTAATTGTATTTTATATTATAAAATTAATTTTAATATTTTTTTTGAATTAAGCTTTTTTTTGAATTACTTTGCAATGTAATATTATTATGTTTATGATAAACAGAATACATTGCATATGAAAATGAAATATTTCAATTAAACAAAACTATGTTTTTAAGGTGTTTTATCAACACTATCTTTTAATAAAATTATAAGCTTTCGGAGAATAAATTTGGTGAGCATCTAGATATCTTCCAATCGAATAGATTATGAATAGTTTATACCTTGTAACACATAAAATAAATTATGAATATCTTCCCAGCAAATTTGTGTCATTAATCATACGATATAACCGACCATTTTCTTTTTAGCGTTACAGACGCGCAATAAAAATAACACATTGGCTATCCGTCTCGAAGACGGCTTTAGTTAAAACGTCACACTCACATTGTTGTTTATCGAACCTATGTGAATCTTTCGGATCCACATGACCACGCTCAATATGACCGCCAGCTATTGGGTCAAGCATGGGGTTTTGTTGACCAAACTCAACGGACAAGCTGTTGCATATAAATAATGTGATCATGTGGGATTAAGTTGGGAAATATATTAATGTTGGTGATAGTTTAAAATGAAATGTTTTTCTGTTTCTATTTTTCTGGAAAAACAAAAAAGACATATTCTTTCTTTTTACCTTTCTTTTTCTTTTTTCCAGCGCCTTGTTTCACAAGGAAGTTGATGAGAATTAGCCTGTAGTTGGGGAGTAAGAATTGTGGCTCTCCAAGAAATATTGGCCTCTATGTACGCTTCTTGTTAATGATTATGAGTGGGATTAAACACTTCAATATAGCATTTTTTCTTTCTCCGTAACTCCTTATCCCAAGTACGTTTGTGGAACTTATCCATAATAAAAACTTTTATTTCTTTAATGTTTTTGGGACACATGTTCAAGCAAATACCCCATTTACTAAACCATTTGTTATTTTGCTACATCCAAGTCTTTTTTTTGCACAATATGTCTTTAAAGACAACCTTAGGCCATCTTCCCTCCATTTTCTCAATTTTTTAAAAATAACTTATGACTCACACCATAACAATTGCTTCAATAAGAGCATCCCCTGTTTCACTTAACAAGATAGCATAAGGAATTGCACTTTCAATTTTGAATTTGTTTGTAATCAAACGCTTCTGAATTTTCTCAATTTGTTTCCACTGCATGTCAGATGCACTGCTAGTCCACAGTTCACACCCATAGTGAATCACCAAAATCACTAGAAGCCCAAAAAGAGTTTGAGTGGTTCTCTAGTCCCATAACTCTGCCTCTTTACACATATTTTGAAAAGCATAAAATGTTTTCCAACCCCCCACAGTTATTTTATTTCTACAACCATCTCAACTTATATTACTGTTGAAGTCAATTATGAAGTATTTGTAATCCACAACTTCTTTCATAATGCTTCCTTCAAAGTACAAATTATGATGGTTATGTTTTGTTTTTAAAGAAGACCACTACTTTTGTTTTGCTAATGTTGACTTGCATCCCCACCCTTCTCTAAAAATGCTCAAGGGATAGTAAGTGCTCTTGCAAACCAAGGGAAAATTTAGCAATCAAAATAAGGTCATCTACATACAAAACAAGTCTTATAACAAACTTGCCTAGATGGATACCATCACCCCCTTGTGAATTTAGCCACTCCTCAAGCTTGTCGATATATAAACCAAAAAGGGTAGGAGACAATGGGCAACCTTGCTTGACCTCAATATCGCTTCTAAGACTTTTAGAAATTCCTGCTGAAGTTCTAATTTTGACTTTTGCTTCTTCATACATCCTATGCATTGTTTCTCTCAAGTGTGTAGGAACCCAAGTTCCTCCATTATGTGCCAAAGCTTATCCCTAGGAAACATGCCAAACACTTTTCTGAAATCAACAAAGCAACAAAAGGCTTCTTCCTTTTTCTCCCAAACTTTTTCAATGATGTGCCTTAATGTTATACAATGATCAACGATGGGATGTTTAGGTCTAAAACATGTTTTCCATTTAGCACACTTATCTCTTTCTTTTGCCCACTTGTTGATTTTATTTTCTAACATGCTTGTAAATAAATTTGCAAATAAGGGGTTTATCATTATGATCCTATAATTGGAGGATTTATTGATGTCACCACTCTTGAAAAGAGGTATTTCCAGACTAGTTGTCCAATCTATGGGGAACCCCTGTTGTATGATGATGTTGAACTTTTTTGTAATGTGAGGTGCAAGAATCTTTGAGCCCCACTTTAGATACTCTGCTTGGAGTCCAACTAAGTATTTCGACTTTTCAACACCCAACTTCTTGATACCCATCTCTACCTCTTGCACCGTGAAGAGTTCAGTATCAGTGTTGACCAAGGGATGAGGGTTAAACTTGGGATCATTCTCATAGAGTTGTCTTTCATAGTCAAACCATTTAGAAGTTGTAATACTATTTTTAGTTTGCATCTTTATCGGTGGGAGCTCCTTCCAAAATAATTTGGCGTTATTTTTCCCAAGGAAGATTAGTTCTTTCCTCTTTGAAACCATGAAATCAAACTTTTTCTTTCTTAATAACTGCTTGTAAGCTTTGAGCTTTATGTTATACTTGTTTTAATATTTCCACATTCTTCTTGCCTTTTTGAATTCCTCGTCAAACCAAGCATTAACTGGAAAGAAATTTATTTCAGACTTCTTAATTTTTTCTCTTTTTCACTTTCCAAGTGCACTTTGAATTAAATCTGTTAATTTGTGGCTATGAAGGCCATGAATTGGGATTTTCTCCTTCTTGAAGATCCTCTGTAGCGTCATTTTGAAGGTATAACAATTTTCTAGAGTCAAAATAATTCTTCCCTTTAGGAGATTTTATTGAACACACTCAGTTTTTTACTCTAATTCCTTCTTTGGAGTCCAAAATAAACTTAAATAAATTGGCTTGTGATTTGATTTTAAGTCCCAAAGTTGATCTCCAATAAACAATTCGTCCATTTTCTCACACAAACCATGTGATCAAATTACATAATCCACTATGCTTGCTCCATTGTATGTATTACAAGTGAAATTACCGGACTTTTCCCATCTAGTCAAACCATTACAAATGACCAAATCAAAATCCCCACATAGAGTAAGAAATTTTTCACCAAAGAGATTGCAACCCTTGTCTTTTGAAATTATTTCCCACTGATGATTACTCTCTTTTGTAAGCCAAATAGTGTCGCAATATTCTTTTTAGAAATAATTCTAGCTTGCTCACTTACAGTCGTAGCATTGAAATCACCCACTATAAGGACTTCACCTAGCTGAGAGTATGTTGCTCTATATGCTTTTAAGGCCTCAAAGGGATCTTTGTGTTCAAGCCCTCTACTTTTGTATATTTTTGAAACTTGCGGCGCAAAATAACATGTTGTAATTCTAATGTGATTTCTGTTTTCTGATATTTTAAACCAAATGAATTGTTTATTTGAGTCTTCTTTTTCTAATTCTTTTTCCCTAACTAGTACCATGATACCTCTGTGTCCTTTTTCATTCCATGTTGCCTTGTTCCACATTGCAATCTTCCAGTATCCTTCAAACATATGCGTCTTGCACCCTTCATGCTCATGTGTTTCTATGAGGAAATTTATGTATCTATCTTCTGCAATAGGCCCTAACCCAGGTCCTCCTCTCCATGGGTAACCTCTGCAATTCCAACAAACTAATCTTAAGGAAACCTAGGTATGACTTGATTGCTATTTGTTTTGGCATGAAAAACTCACAATTGAGTCTTTTTCCCTGCTTTCCCATACAAACCTTGCCTCATAATTTATTGTTGAAGATTTTGTTACCTCTTCTTTATTACAATATTATTGCTCTGTTTTGGAAGGAGGTCCAAATTGCGTTATTACAATTTTACCTTTATAAATCGATGCTCCCTTGCCTTTATCTCTTGTTGCCCTAACCTTTGAAATTTCTTTCCTCCTTTCCTCTTGTTGTCTTACAGTTAAATCTTCTTCTAGAAAAAAACGAGAACCCCTCAAGAGATGCTTCTTGCTTAGAATGATATATTTATCACGCAAGCTAGGCATGATGACTCTTATGGGCTCGCCTCTCTCACTGTTAAACTTACGCACCACCCTCCATGCTTGGCATATTTGTCCTTGCCATAGTAGCTTGTCTTTCAAGAAGTCCCTTGCAGGGTCAAGAGGACATTCATTTTTCTATAGTCTTTCACCCCTTTAATAATTATGTTTGTTTCTCTATCTTGCCTTTCATTGCTTTCTCTATCTTGCATGTTGCCAACCCAAATGTTTGTTTCTTCTTCCCTATTAGAATTACGTCTTCCCTATTAGCAGAATTGATAATAACTTGAGCTCACATTTTGGAAACTTTTGTGGAATCTCCTTTCCTTTCTTCTCTTTCTTTCTCTTCATGGTTGTCTATTTGGGCAATCGCTTTCCCTTTATGTTGGGATCGTTTCGCATTCAACACCTTTGTACTTTCCCCTGTAGATTTCTTCATGTTTTTCACATCCACCTTCATGTGTTGCCATTTTGTCTTCCCTCTCAGGAGAGCTTCCTATAACAATGACACTTTCTCTTTCAAAACTGTATTGTTTTCTGCTAAAGCCTTGTTTTCAGTTGTTACTATATGAATTTTATGATCTCTTTCTTTCTCTTTAGCTTCTAAAACCTCCAACCTCTATTTTTTATTTAACATTTTTTTCACATCAAGATCAAATGACAAGGTGTGAGATGTGTATGTGGGACTATAGAAGGAAAATTCATCATTGACTTTTCCTCTTGACTTGTTGTTGCCATGTGCTTGTAGAGGGGACTTGTTTGAATATTTCTTATTGCGAAGGGTCCGAGTACTTTTCCTTTGAGACCATTTTTTCCTTGTCTTCTCCCATTTTAGAAGGGCTATTCTTTGTTTTAAAGTGTGTCGATACTATTTGGTATTGACCAAAACCCATTTCCCAATTTTGGATGATGAGACAATTTTCACTTGTCCCAGATCATTTGTTTTCATAGGTTCTGAAATTTCTTGTCCCATTGTCATGTTTGAATTGTATTCACGAAATTCTCATAACATAGATAGGTAATTAATTATACATTATATTTGTTATAATTATATTAATAAATATGTTTATTTTAAATAAGATTTTTAGAATTTTAATTTAATTATCAATAATTTATAACTAAATAAAATATATTTAATTTTAATAAGAATATTTATAAAAACTTCTTCAATAATCGAGATAAAGAATTGAAAATTATTTTTTAAAAAATTATATTTTTATTTACTTTTAAATTTAAATAAAAATAGATTATAAATTAAATACAAATAAAGTATTATTGGCTTTTCAATTATATATATATATATATATATATATATATATATATATATATATATATAATCTGAATTTTTCTTTGACATTGGGAATTGACAAACTAAATAAACTCCAAATTGAAGCAAAAAGCTAAGGTGCCTAACACTTAAATTTAAACTTACTATATTTCAAAATTATGAATATATATAGATATATTCATTTTAAGAATAAAACTTTTCATTATCCAAAACTATCACTAATTTTAAAATATATTATTAAATTAGAATTAATCTAAATTCAAATAAGAGATTTTCTCAATAATCAATCTATCATTTTTGGAGTAGTATTTAGTGTGATTTTTTGGAGTTTCCATGTTGGAACTAATGAAAAAAATTGAGATAAAATCTTGATTTTTGTTATTTAAACTAGTTTTTTCACTGTAAATATAGATTTGGCACCCTAAAAAATCCTAGGACACTTAGATTGTGCAAGTTACCCATGAAATTTCTATTTTCAATAAATTCTTGTCGGATTTTAAAGAAATTAGACTGCAAAAATCCACCAGAAAAGCCTTCAAAAAATAGCACTAAAGACAACTCCATTTTTAATGGCTAACTCAACTTATCATTTTTAACTCATAATCTTTGTTGCAACACTGACCTTCCTAACCTTTTAAGATGTCAAAATTATAGTGAGCTCAGGAGGCTTCTCTCCAAGCTTTTTGAGCATAGGAATAAAATCTTAAGTCAAATTAAATAACTCTTTTCTTTAAGTCCAATAGACCAAAGATAGTGGAGGTTAACCACCACCATCATCATCATCAACCGCTAACTCTGAACCCTTATACATCTTTACTATTTATTCTTGAAAATTATTGTTTTTTTTCATCGTTATATGGAGATTAAAACACATTAATTAATTCTTAATCTGAAAGACGATTTTATTTACCATTCCCTATTAACATTGCACACAAAATACAAAAATAATGTCAATCAAAGATAATTTCTTTGATGGAAACAGCACACTCAAATTGTTGTTTACTCTAGCATCTCACATGTGTTTCAACGTCATCGAATCCACGTCAGCACAATGTGCGAAGAGCTTATTCTCTCAAATTTTAACTCACACACTCACACACTAGAAAATAATATTGGATAACGTAAGGCTTTGAAGAGGAAATTATAGA
This sequence comes from Pinus albicaulis, assembly GCA_034641835.2. NCBI lineage: Eukaryota > Viridiplantae > Streptophyta > Pinopsida > Pinales > Pinaceae > Pinus > Pinus albicaulis. The sequence goes on from CM076580.1 coordinate 1,717,750,484, forward strand.
CGTTGAATTTGCTTCTAGAAGCACAAGCAACATTTAGATACTTTCCCAATCCCACGCACCATTTTCATATAGAATGTTGTTTGAAAACAATTAAATGGCAAATCCACTAAAACTGTTGTCCGCGTAAAAGCTTTTACGTTTTTCATATAGGAATTCCGCTGTGACATGACTTTCGAGGTACTTCCGTACATGACCGTAAACAAATATCTGCATTCCTCCATGTACATACATTATTTTAATACATAAATCCTTTCAATATATCCCTCTGTTAATGCAGTTGTCATTGTACTAGACTATGGGAATCCTGTCCATAACCTTTACGCCCTCTTCACTTTCTTAGAATTAATGTTGCTGGGTCAATTTATAATGGAAGTGATTATGTTTTTAAGGAATATATGGTTCTTTTTAAATGAGTGCGTCAGAAAGTGTGGAGACTATTAACATCACTTAATTCCTTCAATATAAAGGGTGAGTGGGCCTATTTGTTCATCCAAAGTTATACTATCCAATTCAGTTTATGCTTTTAAAGTTCTCTCGAATCACCTCTGGTTCGAATTGTTGTTGCAAATTTTTACGGGTAGGACTATTTCATTTAGTCATTGCAATTTTAACTTTATTCATAATTGCAAGCTTGACTGAAAAATGGAGGGACAATATTTTAATCAATTGATAATTGTAGGCTTAACTCAAATATGTTTATTTTTTAAGTTAGGCTATTCAAAAATGGAGATAGTTTACCAATGGCAAAGAGGTGGGTGTTGTGATGGATCACAATAATTTTTTGTAATAGTTTTGCAAAAAAAAAAAAAAAAAAATACATCCACAAATAGTTATGAGTTGATTCATATTTATTTATTAAAAATTCAATGTTAATTGTTGGTAGGAATTATAGGGGTAAAGCTAATTAAAATTTGAAGAATTAATGTTAAAATTGTTCACCCATGGGTGTTGTGAGAAGGGTTTTTTACAATCGGCTTGTTAGTATAGGGGTTGCACTACTTGACTTTATTAACATACAAATGGAATGAAACTTTTGATATAGGTTTATAACACCAATCTAAGATCTTTAAAATTTTGTTTAGTTCTTATAAACTCACTATCGACTAAATTTATAATAGAGTGAGGAATATTAATGACCACAGTGAAACTCAAGGCATGAAAATTGATAAATTTTCTAGCATTGCTTTGCAATTTCAACTTTATCCCCCCACTAATCACTAAAACATCAATAGCTACATATTTAGTGGTGCCCTCAAACAAGTGGAAGGAGGAGATAAAATATCATGGAGGATACCATGAACATGCAAATCTATAAAACCTGCAGGGAAAAAAATTTTGGACAAAATATTTTGAGAAGAGATTAGGAGGTTTGCCACACCCTAAAGGATGTCTTCGATGTCATTAATTAAAATTAATTAAATAATCAATAATAATTAAATTAACAAAATAATTAAAACATTAATAATAATTATGACACTAAACTGACATATCTCTTATAACACTCAAATGATGTTAATATGATAGAAAATGAGTAAAACTATGCAAGATTAATGTTAATCATATAGGATTGATGTAATATGATGCTAATATGATGCTAATATGACTTAAAAAATTCATATGTGATGATAACACAATCATGCAGTAACATTGTAAAAAAATGCTAATATATAACATGAATATCACATAAAAAGATAAAAAGTTTGTACTTTGAAGCTATCATATCTCTAGTACAATGCACATTCAATGCAAGCATGGAACTTCATATGAAATAATGATGCTAATATGATGCTCCATATATGTATTTGATACAAAGTCAATGCAATTATGAGTTTGTATGATCCAAGTGGCTCCGCAAAGGCTCAATTTTCAAAATTCTTGAATATCAACAACATTGTCAACAAGTTGTAGAGCTTGTCAATACGATTCTGGTGGCGCACACGACACTAGAATCCAAGTCTATATGACCATTTTGAGTATTTAAAGATTACCACGTCAGGAAAAAAAAGAGGGCCCACAGTGTGCCACATGACATTCCAGTAAGCAAGTGGGACCCATAAAACAAATGTGGCAACTGACTAGCCAGTAGGCCTTCAACACATTGCATGCCAACATTCGCCTCCTTACTCCCGCAAAAGACAAAAAATATATATTTTTAAAATCTCCTATAAAAATAAAACAAAAACAAAATTAATATGGTTTTAAAACTATGTAAATAAAAAATAAATAAACATTTTTAAAAATAAAAATAAAAGTAAAATACATTTTTGAAAATAAAAATGGTTATTTTAATAAACATATAAAAAAATTACAAAAATTTATATAAAATTCCAACACATATTCATGGTTGGAAACACCAACGAATAAATATCAATGTGTTATGTAACAAACCATATATCTAAGGTTAATGCTATAGTTATAGCACATTTACCGGGCGACAATGAATTGGTTGTCATATTAACTAGCAGTTGCCCCAGAAGGTGCAAGGAGAGGCCGATAAGAGTATTGTTTGTGAATTATTAATTTGAAGTAATTGTAGTTTTTGAGATGAAGGAGATTTTGTAGAATTTTGCACAAAGATGATGGGCAATAAATCTAAACCATACAAAATAAATATCAAGAGGGCAACCCACCATCTCTCATGGGCCAAGCAGAGTATTGAGTTTATAAACAAAGCAAGAAATTTTTAAGTAACCTAGCTCTACCTCAATCTACTAATTCTATTCAATTCTTAGTTATTGTGATAATGAATTATGGAAGAAGGAAACAGAAAGCCTGAAAGGAGAAGTAGAATTTACTTTATTTTTTTATTTAGTCAATTAAAAGAAATGACCATTTGAAAGGAAATTTGAAAAATGTGGAAAAATAATCAATCTCTGTAGTTTGAGAAATCTCAGTGATTGGAACTAACCAATACAGTCTAAGATCCAAAACTGATCTAAGATTTCTGATGACTGTTAGTTGTTAAAAAAAGGTTTTCCATCATACAATATCTCTGAAAAATTAAAAAGCAGTAGAAAAGGGACTTAAAAAGGGACTTGTTGCTGCAAGTTTATATTTCTCTCAAAGAAAGAAGGTTTTCCATCAAACAATTGTTGAAACTCAAAAAGAAACAAAGGGAAAATTATGATGACCAAGGAGAGATTCACAGGTGCTTGAAGCAAGTTCTGAAACTCTTGTTTTTGTCTATGAGTTGTTCTGCCATCACCAAAGCTATTTCAGAAAGGAAAACAATTGTGGGTTCATTTTTTGTAGAGATACCTATGATGACAGAAAATAATTAAAAGAATAGAGCTAAGGAAATATTTCCAAGTGCACAATTACTTTGCAAATATGAAGGGTAGAGTTCTCTACAAGCCCATTCCATAAGTCTATTGCTGAGCTCAGAAAAGTTGCGTTGCAGATTAATAGACAGTTATTATTGTACATAAGTTTAATAGACAGTATTATAATATTAAAGGGTATCTCCCTCTGTGCTGAAATACTTTCTAATGGAGAAGATACACCACTTCACTTGGAGAAAGTTGCCATTTCGAATTGATTTGGAAGTACAGATTGCAACTTTGCAGCAAGGATAGAAATGTTTCAAAGGGACTTTTATTCACTTGATGTAGGAGCCAAAGATGCTTACTTTCCTTGCTTATACAGGAAGTTGCTAGGTTCAAATCTGTTTTTGCAGAAAAGTGTACAGCAAATATAGAAATATTTCGAAAGGGTGCTTAATCACTTGATGTTAAAGCCAAAGCAGAGGTGCTAGACCTCCTTGCTTATATAGGAAGAGGGAATGAGCATACCCCTACTATGGAAAAAATGTATGATTATATAACATATTTTTTGTACGTTAATGAAATATATCATGCATGTGTATTGAAAGAAAAAAACACGAGTTTAATAAACAGATTAATGGGAAGTATTATTATTCATGCAGTTGGCATGTACTGAAGGTGATACAACATTCAGATGATGTGTGTTCATTGTTTCCTCTTCTTATCCTCTTTGATGTTAAGCACATAAATAAATAAAGAGGCAACCCTCAAGCACAAGGGAAGAGAACAATCTGCTCATGTGTTCAACAAAGTGATGCGTAGGATATTTTTGGGTGTCGGTGACCTCCTGTATCATATTTGAACCTCGGGCTGTTAATGGATGACAAAAATCCAATCTATTTACTTTTATCCACATCAGAGGGACGGTGTCACATGGGTAGACATTTCAGCCCTGTTTGTTGCAAATTTGTTGAGTATCCTACCAAATTGAAGTACATATTTATAGCTATCCCACAAATTACAGATACTGCAGCTGTGGACAATATTTCTTGAATATACAGATATAATTTGCAGTACTCTGCAGAATAATGACTGAAAAACTCATTGAGAACCATCCACAGACATCTCTATACAACACCCACCGTGTACATCCAGAAAAGGTTAGCTCAATTCCAACACTATTCACTTACGGCTAGATGAACAAAATCTAAATTATGAAATGTAGCATTTTGATTCTATACATGTGCATCTAGAATGGTCAGCAGAGCCAATAACATATTTTATTTGAATGGTTATCCCACTAGAACAATTTGATGAGCCAAATTGATGGAAGTCCACAATTTTGGCACCTCTATCATTACGTGGTCCATGCATTGCAAATTTACAGCTTCCTAGCTTTTGGCAATTTTCAAAAGGCCACCCTCTCAACAATCTACTTTTAACAAAAAATTGATACATGTGCCAACTCTTGCCCACTTCATAATGCAATGGAAGTCTTCATCTAACACAACATGATGATGTCAAGTAGCTAAAAGCGTCCCTTCGTATTCCATTGCTTCTCGTTCAAAAAATTCTAGAACTTTGCATTGAATTATATTCATTTCTGGTCCAGTCTAGTCTACTCAGGTGCCTCCATTGTACATTGTGATATTGTTAATGTGTTTCCCTAACTCTAGGAATCACTCTTCACCTCAAGGACCACATAAAAAACCTCAAAGACATTATATTCTCTCGGAAACTGATATTTCCTTTTAGTCAAAATCTGTTCAACAGTTGTCAAAGTAAAGGTCTGTATCTTGCAGTTTGCTTCACTTTCATGGAATGGTTTGAGTTACGCTGTAAGTCATTCAATGATTTCAAGGCCCCCTTTAAGTAGTCCTCCAAATTCCCTGATGTATGGCTTCCAGCATTCATAATTTTATAAATGAAATTGTTTGGTATCAGGCCCCTATCGTGCATTTCCATCAAGAGCTTGTCCCCACCAAATAGGTTTCCTTCCTTGAAAAGCCCATTGATGAGTGACCTGTATGTACTAACATTTGACCAAAGACCTATTTCTTTCATCTCATCTTGTAACTTTAAAGCCCTTTATGCATTGCCTTCTTTACAAATTCCAGTGATGAGTACGTTGTAAGTAACAACGTCAGGTTTCACGCCACAGTCCATCATGAGATCTGCTAACCTTAAAGCTGCATCCATCTTACCGGCTTTGCAATATTTATCAATAAGAGCAGTGAAAGTAGCAATAGTTGGAAGTAAACCCATCTGAATCATGTCATGTAAAAGCACATTTGCTTCTTCCACCTTGCCAATCTTACAAACTCCACTTGTGACAGCACTATGAGCAACTTGAGGAGGAACCACACGCAATATCTCATTTTCATTCCTCAGTCTAAAAGCTCCCTGCAAATCACCGGCTCTGCAGTACCCATTGACCAACCTAACAAAGATATTATGGTGAGGAACAAGTCCCTGCTGCAAAATTGTATAAAAGAGTTGACAAGCTTCTTGTATCTTTTGTTTATTGTGAAATCCATAAATAAGCGTAGTGTAAGAAAGATTATTAGGTGAAAGCCCTAAAACTATCATTTCACTAAAGAGTTTAGTAGTAGTCTTCATATCACCAACACTAGAAAACTTATCAATCATCATGTTAAATATCAAATGATCTGGAATAATATCTTTCTATATCATTTGCTCCAATTTCTCCTTTGCTTCATTCAGTTTGCATGTTTCACAAAGTCTAAGGATGAGGGCTTTGTATGTTAAAAGACCAGGAACAAAGCCATTTTGCACCATTCTGTTATACAAGTAGGAACTCCTCTGCAGCAGTCCTTTCTTGCTGTGTCCAAGTATGAGGCTATTGTAAGTAACTATGTTAGGAACCATACCTCCAAGTAACATGTTTTTGAAAAGTGCATTTGCTTTTTCTAAATTTCCTACTCTACAGTATCCATCAATGAGAGTATTGTATGTGCTAGCATCAGACTGAATGCCTTTTGATGCCATCTCATCATGTAAGTATGATGATACCTTGACCTTGCCTTCCTTGCACAATGCATTTATCAAAGAGTTGTAGGTAATATGATTTGGTAATAAATCTTTATCTTGCATTTCCTCGAAGAGTTCAATTCCCTGAAAGACATAGCCTGCCTTGCAATACCCATTGATGAGAATTGTATATGTGTAAGCATCTGGAAACAAGCCTTATTGTGCCATTTCATCCCATAATCTCAAAGCTTCCTGAAAATTTTTAGCCTTGCAGTTAGAATTAATAAGCGTATTGTAAACAACATTATAAGGAGCCAAAGATGTTTCTTGCATTTTCTGCAGGAGCCTATTTCCATCTTGTAATTTTCCTTCCTTACGGAGACCTTTAATAAGGGCAGTGAATGTGAATATGCTAGGTGAGTGACCCTTTTCAACCATTTCATCATGCACATTCAAAGCTTATAAACAATCACCTGCTCTGTAATAACCGTCAATTACTGTATCATAAGTAACACAGTCAGGGGTAACACCTTTCTTTACCATTACTTTCAAAATTTCCTTTGCTACTCCCAACTGACCTTGCTTGCAAAATCCATTTATCAGTGCGGTGTAAGTGACAACATCTGGCTTCAATTTGTGCTTGTACATTTCATCTAGAAGATCATAAGCCTGACGTAGATCTGCTACCTTGCATAACCCATCAATGAAAATCGTGTATGTAATATGTTACGGGCTTAGACCAATTTTCTTAGTTTTCTCAAAGACTTGTTTTGCTTTATCTATCATGTTTGCCTTGCAGAGTCCTTTCAAATTGGGCTTGAGGCATACTGTTTGCATTTCATACCAAAGTCGCAAAGCTTCCTGTAGGTTGTCTTTCTCACAATGCCCATCAAGCAGTATGTTATAAGTGACTACATTTGGAGCTAAATTCATTTGTAACATTTTGCAGAAAAATTGATTTCCATGATCGATTTTTCCTTCCTTGCAAAACCCATTCATCAGATAGTTGAAAGTAACCTCGGTAGGCATTAGCCCTCTTTCACATATTTTACATAACAAGTTATAAGCTTGATCACTTTTCGCCTTCTTGCATACACTATAAATTATGATATTGTAAGTGTGTAAATCAGGACATAAGCCTTTCACTTCCATTTCAACCAAAAGCTCAAGAGACTGATTAAGATTTCCTTCCTTGAGGTTACCATCAATCAAAGTGTTGTATGTGTGAACTGTAGGGGTGTAGCCAGCCTCCTCCATCTTCTTGAGGAAGTAATTTGCCCTTTGAAGCTTTCCCTCCCTAGAAAGCGCATTAATAAGAATATTAAAAGTGACCACATTGAGACAAATTTTGTGAAGCACCATGTCCCTGAAGAGAACCCATACCAAATCCCCGTGGTTCCTCTTTATGAAGGCACTGAGAATATAGTTGTAAGAGTACAAAGATGGTCTGAAACCATGAGTCTTCATCCATTGAAATATTTCTACAGCATCCCCCGTCATCCCTTCCTGAACATAAATCTTGATTAGCATATCAAACACAGCAGGGTTTGAGTTACACTGTCTGTAAGTATTCATCAATGTGTCAAAAATGGCCGTACAACCAATTTGGGAAATAAGTTTGGGAAGATCGTTAGGAGGCTCATACATCTTGGCCCTTGACAATATGTGGATTGTTGTGCAATACCAGTAGATCATGTGCTCAAAGCCAGGCTGCTTGCCCAGCCTTCCCAGGAATTTGAGGGCAAGTTTCCTATGTACCCCCTTGAAAGGTGCCAGTTGGTAGGGCATCCTATTGAGAGATTCCCAGAGGTGTATAGTAAAGATGGTGTGTATGCTTTTCTCCAGTTCCACTTAAACATCTGGTTTTGAGGGTTTGTGGGTAGTAAGATATGTAAATGTGCAGAAATCAAATTGGTACATACAATATGAAATTTTCACAGCAAGAGATTGTACAAGAAACAAAGGGGTTTTCAAAATTTTCACTCCCGATTACACTGTAAATATTTAACCAGTTACTTGTAATAGAAGATAATAAACATGAATCCCACCAGGTGAGGGACAAATGACCTCTACCCTTACCTGTTTGATGACTCTGACGCGACCCCAGAGGCTGCTTCTTTTTCTTTTTGGACTTCATCATCCTTGATTCATCTCCTCTACTACTAGTGCCCATGTCGATATTGCTGAAATGAAGAGAAAATCCCAAATTACAAACCACTTTTCTTGGCTCGTAATGGCAACAGCGAGCCGGACTTCAAATATGGCATCATCTTCGTCGGACCAAAATATAATTACCATGGTTCATCTTCGGCGTCTTCAGTGCGGTGGCCGGTCGGTAATGCAACGAAGGAGTGGGTGAACCAGAATGCCGCCGTTTAAGGCTTTGGAGCGATCGTGTACATCAACGGCCGGTCGAGGTTGTTGTGCGCCAAAGTGAGTCTGCGGGGACGAAGAATGGAGGCGGTCGGATAACACTAAGTGGTTTTTGCCAACAGATCGGAAACCAGGAACAGGTGTTAGGAGAACAGGTGTCAGTCCGAGATTAAAAGGGTTGACGATCAAAAATTGCATCTCTTTCATAAGAGAAGCCAATATATCGTGGGCGGGCCACCCACTGACGGACCCACCCAACCATTAAACGACCGTTGCATATAACCCAGGGTCGGCGGGTGTCAAACCTGCACCGGCTGGAGGGTTGGCTCATCGGCGGCATCCCCACAACCGCTGCCAATCAAAACATAGCGGGGCTTAACCGTAAAACAAGCCAAATCCAAAAAATGTTACAAACAATGTGCCATTAAACATCGGTGAATTGTTCCAAATGAAAAATAATACATTTTGTTATCGAGTAGTCTTTAGTGCGACTTTTTGAAGGTCTTTACGGTAGTTTTTTCAAGTGTAATTTCTCTAAAATCCGGCAAGAATTGGTTGAAAAGAGAAGTTTGATTTCTAACCTTGCACAAACGAAGTGCCCTAGGGGTTTTTGTGGGTGTTGAATCCATATATAGAGTCAAAAAATCAGTTTAAATAACATAAAACGAGATTTAACCTCAAACATTTTCACCAAATTTCGGCACCTGAAACTCCAAAAAGTCGCATTAAAGACAACTCCTTTAGTTATATGGTCGAGCTGGAGTTGGAACCATTGACCTCGCTCACTAAATTTGTACACTTTTACCAACTGCCCCAATGGGGCGAATTCTTATATCTGCCCAAAAAATTATACTTAAACTCAGTGATTCATTCATTTGGGGTGGAAAAACTGAGTTATAGGTGGTACCAGGGGTGTGATCAAACCAGAACCACGACCAATGAAACCTTGATGTCAGGTTCCAAGCGTAGAACCTTGATGTATGGGTATATTTTGATGCCGAGAAATATTGCTTGGGGTTCGAGAAGTATCGATGTCGGAATGTTGTCAAATTTATACTCATTTTTCATAGAATTTTGCAAGGAGCGTTGTGATGAAGTCATATTTGTTGTTTGAGAAGCAAAATCTCAGTCAACTAACGGGAAGGAATCTTTGAGATTCCCGAGGGTCTAGATTTTGACCGTCAACTTTATAGTCATTTTTCACAATTTTGCACCAGGAATTCAATGATGCAATCTATTACTTCAGCAAAGGTGTGCATTTCCAGGGCATCCACGGAAGTGGAGGTATAAGGTGTCTTTTGTACGTGCATGCAATTTTATTTTTGCTAAATATTAATGAAAGAGACCTCCCCACATTGAGTAGAGCCTAGAGACATAGCCTACACTGGGTGAACTCTATTACCAATATGTTATGCTTTGCTTCTCATGGTTTCCTTTCATTGCTACTTATTTCATGTGGTGTTCTTTCATGGTTACATGTTATTTTATATAAAATTATGTATGCATCTTTGAAGTAAAAAGTTATGGATCATTAAGCATTTTTAATAATAATAGACAGTGATATACATCACTATTGCAACATAGAAAAGCTTTATGGGTTATTCCTCATTGTTAATATGACACTTCATAGATTGCTTGCACCAACTTAAATAATGTAGAGTCAACCTAAAGTTGATGCAAAGAATAATTCCCCCTTTAGCATTGTGTTTTGCATCATTCAAAATTTAAATAATTATCAAAGAAATGCATTGGGTAACAATACAAATTATGGAAAAAATCATATATTATAGTAACACATGAAACAAGAGAAGTTTGTGGGGATTTCAGCGTCAATGTACTGCACCTCCACAAGGTGGGAAGGAATTATTTCCAAGTGGAGACATTCTAAAGGCATTGATTGATAATGTAGACGTAAGCAATAAAACATTATAATGAGAGAGCCTTGACATAAATGGGCCATTAAATGCCATTACTCCTCAAAGGATGTATAAGTCTTTTTTTTCCACGGAGTCAACGAGTCTAGTGTCATTGCAAGAATTTGATAAAATGCATGATGTCCATAACATCGAGAATGGATGGTGGTTTTTAGTTAAGACTTTTTGAAGCACCATAAGTAATGTATAGTTGTAAAAATTAGCAAGTAGAATTTTGAGACATAGTGGTGCACATGAACTATTTGTATATGAAACCAAACACTAGACACATATGGTTATTTTGGATTCTAATTATGAACAAGGTGCTTAAGTAGGGAATGATTTTTAATTAGGTCAAGATAATCTCTAGTAACCTTACTTACATTATTCAAGAGACCAATTAAATTCCCTTGGATGATGGAGTGATAGAGTTTGACATGGTAATTTATCATATGGATTGTATTTTTGCACTTTCAAACCTCTTTATTTTCAAGCCCACTTTGTAGCATTTATTTGCTCCTATACATACTTACTTCCGAGGTTTGTGGATGACCCTATATGTGATGGATAACTTCACTATATTTGACTTTGTTCTACCTCCCATGTATGAATGAGTTCATGGGGACAAGTGCCCACTCTTTTCACTTAATTCGATTGAGTTTTTGAAGCAAATTGACAACTCATGCCTAGTAGAGAAAAGTTTCTAAATATGGATATACAAGATATCCACAATTGTGCACACACTAACTTAGAACATTTCAATCCAACGGCCCATTTAAGAGATATGCTTACATACTACAATGCATGGGGCAATGACATTGAAGAAAATATACAAGAAATAACTCTAGGAACTTTGGTGTTGAAATCTGAAGGTTATCAAATCTTTGACAAGGATTATGAGGAGGGACTAGCATAGGAATCTGAAAAATATATTCTTTGATGATAGCCAATCAAATTGCACGACCCTCATCAACTAGTCGATAAATTTTTTACATCTCAAACCTTGGTTTGGTAACCATGTCATCACAAGAATTTGTAGTAGGAGCTATACATGAGAGCTTCAAATTATGCATAGTTGAAGTGATTCAAAAGAGGATGACTTAATGTTGATGAAGTCACCCACTATTATCTTACTTTTTGATCGGCCATGCTCATGGTTTTTCAGTTTGTTTGTGAAGTAATCTTGAATTAATCCCTCTACCTATTATGGTTATGATTTAGCAATCTACTAAGCATAAATAATTGCTGAAATTTTTCTTTCAGGGTCTTAAAATTGTTTATCAAAACTTACCTTACATTCTTGTATTGCTTGGAGAATGTCATTGGGTTTCCCATTAGACAATCAAGAAACTATTGTCGTGGCTCGAAGTGATGGTGTATGATATTGACC